>ML830668.1:54530-65878 GCA_009831015.1 Picea engelmannii | reverse complement strand
GTTGACCCTGGTCTTGTAAGTACTTGGTGGTTGTATTGTGGAGTCTGTCGTGTCGGGCGGGATTAGACTCCTCTTGCAGCTTAGTATGTATGTCTGTGTGTGATCCGGTGGAAGGAATCTAGTGCCGTATCAAGAGTCTCGGGATGTTTAAAGGCACAGTTCCACTCTTGCGACACATTCTGAGTCGTATCAGTAGTCTCGGGCTGTTTAAAGGCACAGTTCCACTATTGCGACTCTACTGACGGATTCTTTCATTCTGTGACCGTACTGTGCCTAACCCCTGGTGTCTGTCTCTGCCTATAGCTTTTAGTTGCCCGCCTCCTGATCGGGGGAATTTGCTTCTTGTCGTCGCTATGACATGTCGGGTCGTCTTGATTGTGTTGTCTGACTTGCGTCCTGTTGGTTCGAGGTTGACGTAGAGTCGAGGGGGTTTTTTCTTCTGCACACGTGCACACACCTTAACAAAAAAAAACTTTTCACCAGTGGAATGAGTAGATGTCCTTAGCTAGGAGGGTTGTTACATGTTCATGATTTATCGCTGGTGTGGTGCTCTCTTTTTTCTTTTGTTTGATTCGGCTTTGCAGGGTTGGGGTCCTCCACTGGTAGTTGGAGCTATTTTTTTTTTATTATTGCTATTTTTTGGGCGCTTTACGGTGTTCATCCCCTGCACCGAGGAGTGGACATGCAGTTGTGTTTTTTTCCCTGTCTGGCGAGGTTGATATATGTTCTTCTATGATATTTTGCTGGTGCTTCAGTGTTGACATGATAGAAAATAGTTGCATGAAAAATTGTTCGAGAAGTACATGTGAAATTCCAATATCCGATGTTTTTTTGTTAAAATAAAACATATGCAGGCTACAGTTATAAACCATGTATGGTGAAATGTACCCATATGAAAATACATGTTCTTTATCCTCTACATAGACTAGTGTTCCCACGATACAATTTTTCTTGTACTTGAGATATGATATGTACAACAAAGATTCTGCAAAATTATATTTCCATGTATGGAAGCATATCTGAGTAGTTTTCCACGAAAAACCAAAATCTGGTATCGTGGGTACAACAGTCTGTGTAGAGGATAAAGAACATGTATTTCCATGGGTGGAAGCATATCTAGATGAATTTTCCACGGAAAACAAAAAATCATTTACCTACGACCATGCAATTTCATAATATTTTGTGGGTTGTAATATATTTTGGACAGGGAAAAAATTACATATTTACAGCTATGGATGGAGAAGTGAAAAGGTTCATGTCTCTTTCTATCTTTTAGAATATTCGTTTAGTTTCATTTACTGTATGTACATATTACTTGTTCTCCGGTGCATACCAGATTCCATTCATGTTCATTGTATTTTGTGCGTTCCCACATTCAAAAAAACAAAATAGTTGGAGAAAACGACGGAGTCTTGGTTGCATCGGTTGAAGATGAGATAGAAAGGTACATGCTTGTACTGTTATTTCATATTGCGTTGTTTTGTATTTTATTTATTGTCTGCATATGTGTTCACCTAGCTTATTGCATGTAGATGTTGCGTACCTTCCTACATAATAACTTATCTTCATTACATGTTTTCCGACATACTAACCTACTTCATGTCCGTTGTATTTTTTCCCGCATTGCTACATTTAAACAAACATAACAGATGGAGAGGATGATGGGATCTTTGGCGGGAATGTCGACGAGGAATTACAAAGGTGGATACCTGTACTCTTATTTCATATTCCAGTGTTCATTTTTTCATTTATTGTCTGTATATTTGTTGCGCTTGTTTTGCTACTTTGCACCTTTTTTTTTGTTCTTTTCTTCCTTCAAATATAATATATTTTTGTGTACTCTCATGTGAATCATATTCTGTTTGTTGTTACTAAATAGAACCGTTTCTCTTTATTTTACATGTCTATCTTCATACTAACTTGCCTTCATGTCCATTGCATATTTGACGTTTCTACCTTGGAATAAACAGGTTGGTTGGACATGAAGATGAATTGTTTTGTGAAACAATAAAGGGTTTTGTGGTACAATATTAGAAAAGGTATAACAACTGTGATGGTAAATTAAATATACAAACTGGGTGGGGGCATATAATATTAGACTAGAAAATGATGACTTGGCAGCAATGGGCCTTTTTTCCCTCCCTATTTCTACTTTTTCCATTTTCTATTATCCATTTTATTTTATAATTGATCTGCTTAGTGATCTTTCTGAAAATGCCTTGGTGTGCTGGTTGGCAGACTAATGGTTTCACATGTGTGGTCACGCTTATACCTTATTCCATACTTACCCACTTTGTCGATTGCGGGTGTCGGGCTGGCGAGTTCAAAATTGCTCCCCTGGCTTCCAGGGGTCTGTGATATACAGATTGGCCGTGGTGCCTCGCCCTCGCCCCTGTTTACTGTTACACATTTTTCTAGTCAAAAAATGATAGGCATACAATTTTTCCTGAGTATATTTCTTGACACCCTATTTCGTATTCCACCTCCTTCCACTCTGCATGTGACATTAAGAACTATTATGGACAGTATACAATGCATATGCTTATTTATTCCTTCTAGTGTTCATCTACACATGATTGCATCATAAAAAGTTGGATTAGTGACATGGCCATGAGCGGTCAGTCATCCCAGACATTAATAGACCGACAAGGCCAAAGGTAAATATGCATACACTCTTCTCCTAGTATGTTTACGAAAAAAATATCCTCAGCTATTTATTCATCTATGGCATGGTGAATATGTTGATGTCATCTGCAATACATGGTTTGCAGTTCACAAGAAGTATCAACAAGTACAAGCGAGACGTCGAACATAGCGCAGGTTCCGCAGACTAAGAGGTGTGGTCGCAAAAATATGTCTCCATAGTTCATCGAAGCTATGCATGTACTTGTAGATTTATGCGAGTGAAAGAAGAATACAAAAAAAAAATGCACACTACCATTCACTTTAGTTTTCCTGTTTAAAAATTTTCACCAGGTCTAGAGTTGTAACACCTAAAGTACTATCAATAAAGGGCTTTAACAACCACCGACATGGAAAAGTGTTCGTCTGGGACATAATGGTCACCTATAACACCTAATTGGACAAGGCAAACAAAAATAGATCCATTATGTGTGCTGACATGATAGACAAGGAGGCCATGATGACAGTCACACTAACTATTCCTACACAACTTGTCCAGAAACATGCAAAAAAGATATTTTCGGGTAATGGGAAATCCATTACAAATATTAATATATTACCCAAAACAGTATATGACCATGGTGATTGTGATCGGATTATTTCTCTCAACAAAACAAGTATTGTGGAAAAAATTCCCGCTGTTTGTTTAGAATATCGTTTCATCCCAGATGCAACTATCACCCAGCTTGCACAAAGTAGTGATATTTACCCAATCAGAAACATTGGCGCAACTGTCACACTAGCGAGAAAACTTGGCTCACAACACATTCTCGATATAAAGGATGGAGATTCATACAATGAAAAGACAATGGTATCACTTTCCATATCTAGTTTTGTCCTTTACTTTCGCACGTGCATGTATCTCAGGTAAGTTACACAAATATTGCACTGTTTCATGTTGTAGCTGCAATTGTTTGATACCTATTCAAATTTGTTTTCGTCAATGGAACAACAATTGAATAAAGGGAAGTTTCCATGTATGCTCTTCAAAAATATAACAAAGATAATAGATGTTAGAGAAAGGATCTTTCGCACAACCCAAGCAATGTTTGTAACAGAGTTGTGAGCAGACATAGTACAAGATCTGAAGAAACTAGCTAGCTCTACAACTGTTGTGCGTATACATCCACAAAATCATCCTCACTTTGCTTATACAAATAGCCTTCACCAAATTTATGCGACTTGTTTTATTTTATTTTATTTTTTTAAGGGGGGGGTGTAGTTGTGTATTATATTGTTCATTGTATTAATTCCTATGCTCGCGTTTCTAGGTTGAAGGTGTTTTGGTTGCATCGAATGCGTACTCGAACCCCTTTGAGCATGTATGTGCAAAATGAAACTCTCTTGCTTCTGCTTCCGCTTTGATAAGTGATGATACGATTGATTGTCTGCGATGCAATGAAAAATGTCCATATATATATGGAATTTGCGTCAATATTACCATCTGAACAGTGGGAAACACAACCGTGCATTGTACAATTAGGCAACCTCTGTTACAAGATGTGCTTCCTAGGTTGGCATAATTGTCGTATGAAACATATCTATAGAAAAAGGAAAGCAGTGTCTACATGTTGCATGACTTTCGGATACACAACAAATTTACCTTAAATGAGGACAATGCAATTTTTCATATCAGCTGAAGAAGGGAAAAAAACAACATATCAAACTTTGGTAGGAAACAAAAATATCTCATGTGTCTCTATAATATTTCTTCAACACCCAGATGAATGTTTGTCAAACTCGAGTACTTGAGATTGCATGCGCATAATATTGTTTGGTCCAAAAATGGGAAGCATGGCAACAAACCCCATATATCCCATGGCCTAGGTTATTTTCTCCTCGGAACATATACCATATTTAAGAGAAAATGATTGTCACGACGTCTTTTCTTTGTATATCAAATTGTTTGATGCAAAGGTTGATGCATGCCTCTCTATGGAACCTTGTGGGAACTTTCTTGCAGCCTGTTTGGAGTTTAGTTGGTTCTTGGTTGTATGCTTCGTCTGTCAATTTGTATATCGCAAAACTCCGAGTGTTGTTTGGAGGACACAAAACAATATAATTGCAATTTTTTAGCCAACTAGCCCGCAAATCCGCCTATCAATTTGTATGGCATTGTGACGCAAATGTATTATGTGGTTTGTTTTAGCATTTTCCCTTGATCAATGAACTTGGTAAAATTAATCTCCTGGAATAATTTGAAATCAACGAATATATACTGTGTGAAGTCCAATTGTGCTATCATATCAACAAGAGGCCCTTAAAATTCAAATTGGTCGTTGTTATGCTTGTAGTGATAGAATTAAAAAAAAAAATTTGTTTTGTTTCCTTCATTTTTTTTAAAATAAGCGATTTAACATTCTTTGATAATTTTATGTAATTAAATTGTACAATATCAATATGTAATATTAATAATTTAGTATTTGAAAATAATGTTTTTAGATAATGTTAGATAGGATGACCATTCGTAAACAATCTCAATCTTGATCCTACCAGTTTTGGAGTCCATCTGTTAATTTGTATATTGCAGAACTTTGAGTGATGTTTGGAGGACATGGGACAATAGAAGTGCAATGCTGAGCCAGCCAGCCCTCAAGCCTATCTGTCAATTTGTATATCGTGGAACTATGGATGCTATTTGTAGGAAACAGAACAATAGAGGCCCAATTTTGAGCCCGTCAGCCCGATAACCCACGATCCAAAAAGTGGCTAAGTATGGAATGAGGGATTCATGCATGCTCTATAAAATTTCATGTCCATACTTTATAAAAGTAAATATTTAGTATGTATTACTCGTTTCTCGAAAAATTTCTAGGTGCGGAAGTTGGTGGATACACGTGTTGATATTCCACTTACTTTTATATCACCAGCCCGACCGACTGCTTCCCCGTTTCAAATTGTACAAACTTTTTGGATCGTGAGTTTCTGAATACACGAGTTTTTCTTTTAAGTAAGATATTTAACATCCTTTAATAATTTTATGTAATTAAATTGTACAATATCAATATTTAATATTAATAATTTAGTATTGAAAACAATGTTAGATAGTTGATAGGGATCACCATCCATAAATAATCGCAATCTTGAGTCTGCTAGCCTTGGAGTCCATCTGTCAATTTGTATATTGCAAAACTCCAAGTTCTTTTTGGAGGACACAGAACAATAGAAGTGCAATGTGTAGCCAACCAACCCACAAGTCCGCCTGTCAATTTGTATATCGCGGAACTTGGGGTGCTATTTGTAGGATAGAGAGCAATAGAGGCCCAATTTTGAGCCCACCAGCCTGAGAACCCGTGATCCAAAAAGTGGCTAAGTATGTAATGAGGGATCTGTACATGCTCTATAAAATATCATGTCCATACTTTATAAGTGTACATATTTAGTATGTATTACTCATTTTTCGGAAAATTTCTAGGTGCGGAAGTTGATGGATTCACGTCTTCAGATTTCACTTACTTTTATATCACCAACCCGACCGACCGCTTCCCCATTTCATATTGTAATAAACGAATATAAACTGTGCGAAGTCCAATTGTGCTATTATATAAACACGAGGCCCTTGAAATTCAAATTGATCATTGTTATGCTTGCGATGATAGAATTAATATCATTTTTTAAAATAAGAGATTTAACATCTTTTAATAATTTTATGTAATTAAATTGTACAATATCAATATTTAATATTAATAATTTAGTATTTGAAAATATTGTTTTTAGATAATTTTATATAGTTGATAGGGATGACCACCCATAAACAATCAAAATCATGAGCCCACCAGTCCTGGAGTCCATCTGTCAATTTGTATATCGTGGAACTCCGACTGTTGTTTGGAGGACACAGAACAATAGAAGTGCAATGTTGAGCCAGCCAACCCGCATGTCTGCTTGTCAATTTATATATCGCGGAACTCTGGGTGCTATTTGTAGGGCACAGAACAATAGAGGCCCAATTTTGATCCCGCCATCTTGAGAACGCGTGATCCAAAAAGTGACTAAGTATGGAATGAGGGATCCGTACATGTTGTATAAATCTCATGTCCATACTTTATACAAGTACATATTTAATATGTATTACTCATTTCTCAGAAAATTTTTAGGTGTGAAAGTTGGCAGATACATGTGTTCAGATTTCCACTTACTTTGATATCACCAGCTCGATCGACCGCTACCCCGTTTCATATTGTACACAATTTTTGGAACACGAGTTTCCGAATACGTGGGTTTTTCTTTTAAATAAGATATTTAACATCCTTTAATAATTTTATGCAATTAAATTGTACAATATCCATATTTAATATTAATACTTTAGTATTGAAAATAATGTTTTTAGATAGTGTTAGATAGTTGATAGGGATCACCATCTGTAAACAATCACAATCTTGAGCCCGCCATCCCTGGAGTCCATCTGTCAATTTGTATATTGTTGAACTCTGAGTGTTGTTTGGAGGACACAAAACAATAGAAGTGCAATGTTGAGCTAGCCAACCCACAAGTCTGCCTATCAATTTGTATATCACAGAACTTTTGGGTGCTATTTGTAGGACATGGAACAATAGAGGCCCAATTTTGAGCTCGCCAGCCCGAGAACCCGCGATCCAAAAAGTGGCTAAGTATGGAATGCGGGATCCATACATGCTCTATAAAATATCATGTCCATACTTTATAAAAGTACATATTTAGTATGTATTACTCATTTTTCAAAAAAATTCTTGGTGCAGAAGTTGGTGGATTCACGTCTTCAGATTTCAGTTACTTTTATATCACCAGCCCGACCGACCGCTTCCCCGTTTCATATTGTACAAACTTTTTTGTCTAATTAAATTGTACAATATCAATATTTAATATTAATAATTTAGTATTGAAAATAATGTTTTTAGATAGTGTTAGATAGTTGATAGGGATTACCATCCATAAACAATCGAAATCTTGAGCCCTCCAGCTTTGGAGTCCGTCTGTCAATTTGTATATCGCAGAAATATGAGTGTTGTTTTGAGGACACGTAACAATAGAAGTGCAATGTTGAGCCATCCATCATGTAGGTATGCTTGTCAATTTGTATATCGTGGAATTATGGGTGCTATTTGTAGGGCACATAACAATAGAGGCCCAATTTTGAGCCCGCCAACCCAAGAACCCACGATCCAAAAAGTGGCTAAGTATGGAATGTGGGATCCATACATGCTCTGTAAAATCTTATATCCATACTTTATAGAAGTACATATTTAGTATGTATTACTCGTTTTTTAGAAAATTTCTAGGTGAGGAAGTTGGTGGATTCACGTCTTTAGATTTCACTTACTTTTATATCACCAGCCCAACCTACCGCTTCCCCGTTTCATATTGTACAAAATTTTTGGCTCGTGTTTTTTTGAATAGGCAGATTCAATATTGTGTTTCCATTGTTCCGCCGCCTGTAAACAACACCCTGACTTCCGTAATCTACAAATTAGCAAACAAATTGAAATAAAATAATATATACTATGCAAAGTCTAATGGAACAATAATATGAATGAGAGGACATTAAAATTCAAATTCGTCGTTACTATACTTGCGGTGAAGCTAACAGTACAAAAACTTTACTTAAACATCCAAAAAATGATTTTCTTGTAACTTTTCGACGCTTCTCTTATACAAACAGATCCTAGAAACTATAAACATCGCTCGCTGTATCTATTCCTTGATTTAAGAACCTGTTAACATGTTTAATGCACTCCATAGTTACTATTAAGACCATCAATGGTGCTTTCTTACAGCGATTCCCACTTCCGAAAATTGCCATCTGATTTCTCTTTTTCCCTCTGCTTTCCCTTTCTTTACTTACTCGTTTTTCGAAAAATTTCTAGGTGTGGGATTTGGCGGATTCACATCTTCATATTTTCATTGTTACTTTTATATGACCAGCCCAACCGACCACTTCCCCGTTTCATATTGAACAAACCTTTTGAATCACGGGTTCCCGCATGGGTGGGTTCAACATTGTATTTCCATTGTTCCACCGCCTGCAAATAGCACCCAGACTTCCTCAATTTACAAATCAACAAAAAAATTCCCCTTTATATTGTATGCTTTCACTTTATGTTTACTTGGTCCTTTTCTAGAATGTCTCATGATTTTATATACAGCACCCGAAGTTCTGCAATATACAAATTTCCCTCTCAACATTGCGCTTTCATTGTTCCCCTACACAAAAACAACGCCCAAAATTCTGCGATATACAAATTGACGGTAGATATCTGTCATTGAGATGCAATATGACCATCAACCCCTCATGTTTCCTGGGCATATCTTCTGACCCTTTTTTTGTAACCTGCCCGACCGCTTTCCATACTTGGGCATTTCTTGGAATCTGTTTCGTAGGTTGGCGGGTGGACGAAATGTAAAATGCTTGGTCACTCTTCGCCATCACCGCTACCTTCATACTTATATCCAGATATGAAATTATTAATATTTAATGCTAGTAGTTCATCCGACAAGAGATGTTAAGATTTTCATTAATGTCCAGAAGGCCGAAGAATATTTGTCATTACTACGGATTAAACCAAGATTTGTGGAAAAGAGTGTTATCCTTTCCAACTATTCATTTCAAACATGATGCAATCTGTTTCATGCATCGACCGGTTGGCGCCTTTAAGAAACCTGTTAAGCCCTAAATAGTGTCTCATTACTCCTTAATTGGGGCATATTACATTAGTAATGCTATTTTATTTGTGTCGACTTTATTCCCTTAGTTGTAATTACACATGCTAGTCTCCTATATATACCAAGGAGACATTTTCATTTTGAATCATCTTGTAATTGTACATTTATGTGGGCATAATCAGGTTGCCCCTTCAAAGAGGATTATTATCTGAATTTCTCTCTTTTTCAAGGCGTTGAGTACTTATTATGAGGTTTTTCTATCCTATATTGATATTTGGTTCTTAACATATGGTATCAAAGCTCAAGGTCTTGGGGTTTTGCTGCTACATCTAAGACACCATGGAAGTTTCCCTATTAAAAATTTCTACAATGCTTCATAAGGAACGGCTTGGAGGATATTTATTAGACGGATAAAGGTATGTTGGGTTAAAATTTGAGCTCCTGAGGCCTTATACTTTCAGAGATACATCTTTTGTAAGATAGGGTTCTGGAATCATCTTGAACTGAGTCATTGCGGAATTTTTGCTATAAAACATTTTCTGTAAAGTTTCATACCTTGAATGCCAGAAGATATTCACAGAAATTAGTAAGGTATCTGTGGTAAAATGTTTAGCTTCTATTTCATCTTACATTTGTAGATACACCCTGTGGAAGATAGGGTATCTGACTAGTCCTATTGAATAGTCTCAAGAAGGTGTTCCAGGTAAAACTATCATAAATTTTTCGTAGAGTATCCAAATTGAGTGGGACTAGTTGCATTGGATAGTGGACAGTCTGTAGTATTTTGAGTACGAGTTTAATAATTTTATATCAATTATTTTGTGTGGGGCACTCTATACAAGTGAGATCTCCTATAAAGGCCAAAATTCATCAAGTTGTGGGGAAGTTACCATAAATTCCACTTGGAAAATCCAATTTTGATCAGACTTGTGGCATTGCAGAGAAGAAATAACAGAGAACTACAAGAAATAAAGTTTAATATTCAGAAGGGCCGAAACTTTGGAGATACAACAGAAGAAAGATTGTCTAGCAGAACCACCTCAAAATCAAGGTTCAAAAGTGATACTTGGCCAACATGCCACCCAAAAAGGGAACTTATAAGCCAAATAAGCCTCCATAAATTCCTACTTGGACTCTTGATGAAGGTGAATAAATGCATTGGGACATAATTGAATTACAAAAGAAGACAATGACAAAATATGAACTACAAGTGATGATAGATTCAACTGAAGCTAAATTGGAGGCAATAATGGATACTAAGATGGATGGTTTAAAAAAGGAGATCATGGAAGGAATGAAAAATTTCCTAATAGAGAGGACACCTGAAACTGAAAATGTGTCCCATGAAATTCATGATGAGGACACAAGGAAGATGAATCAAGAATGGAGAAACTCCAACTTTGGGTTGAAGACCAACCATGTTCCTAAGATCGATATGAGGAAGTTTGATGGCAAGGACCCAATCAAATGGATACTTCAGATGGAGCAATTCTTTGATCTACGTAATGTGCCACATACACAAAAGGTACAAATTGCTTCTTTATATTTAGAACCCAATCAATTTGTATGGTATCTATGGCTTCGTTCTCGCAAATCACTCGTCACTTGGACAATTTTCATGGAAGAAATGATAGAACACTATGAGGATATAAGGGACAATACCTTCTTTAGCCAATTGATAAATCTCAAGAAAAAGGGTTCAATTACAGAGCACATTGAGAACTTCCAAATATTGAATATAAAGGTAAAAAATATTCCAGATGAACACTTGATTAATGTATTCATAGTAACTTTAAAGGATAACATTCAACATGAGGTTCGCCTTTGGGAACCCAAATCATTGGAGAATGCATTTAGGGTGGCAAGAAATGTTGAAAGTAAATATATGGCTATGGCTACTAGAAGGATCAATCCTAATAGCTATAGCGAGAATAATGCTCCTTCTTTTAAAACACCTCAACCTACAAGGTTGACACCTCAACAATTGGAGGAAAGAAAAGCAAAAGGTTTATGCTTTAATTGTGACA
>ML830668.1:24181-50717 GCA_009831015.1 Picea engelmannii | reverse complement strand
GAAGAGGCTTATTATCTGAATTTCTCTCTTTTTCAAGGCGTTGAGTACTTATTCTGAGGTTTTTCTATGCTATATTGATATTTGGTTCTTAAAAAAATCTCTAATTCTTAATCCCTCTTCGTCATCACTGCCACCTTCACACTTTTTTCTAAATATGAAATTAGTGAGCTTTAATGGTAATAGGTCATTACGCACAAACCTTGGATATTGTCATTGATAAAGGCTTGAGGAGATCTTCCATTGATACGCATTAAACCATAATTTTTGAAGGGTTATATTATCCCTCCCCAATTTTCATTTCAAACATCATATGGAGAAAACGAAAAATTCTTGTTAACTTGTGGCAGCAGTTCTTGCCGGATACAGTAAACACATTCGGGAATGATGGCCAAAGGTTCCATTATTCCAGGGCATATTCTTACTTATCATCTCCCTCTGTCCAGTAGAAAAAAAGGAGATGGTCCCTTAGTACACCAAGAGATATATTTCAAGCCAAATAATTCCAAGGCAACCATGCCTGCTAAGAGAACCTGCCCAGTTGCATTGATGGCTGATGCAGAGGTTGATGTCATGGATTATGAGCCGAAAGAATATGATATGATGGGTGATGATACGACAATGGATGATGGCAATGCAGAGACTGTGTCCCACTCCTATGCCCAAATTGAAAGCAACCATAATGGGCAGAACTTCCTGGCTCGGTGATGGCGGTCCTGACAACACCAAAAGAAGGAGTTTCAGAAAAGAAACTGATGATGAACACAATAGCCTCTTTCCATCTCGAAAGTAGGAATTCCAAAGGTCCAAATTAGTCTGTTATGGGTGGAAGACTTTCATTGTAAGGAAATGATATGTTGATGCTCCCAGAGATATATTTCAAGCCAAAACAATATTCAATTGCAGGACTACTGTCCTGCTCTCTGGATATACAAATAACATCTTCGGGAATGAGGACCAGAACTCCCACTGGTGCAAGGAATATTTCTACTAGCCATCTCCTTCCACCTAGAATGGACTAATTTGGGCCTCCGAAATTGCACGTGCAACCCGTGTCCCTGAAATTTTTTCGACTATGCAAAGACGGTTTCTAGGTGTGTCCTAACTTTCAGTTATGGGCTATTCCATTTTCCCTGCAACGTTTTTTGTCTTCTTCCCCGCGGGAAGCTTCTGAGAACTATCAATTTTACAACAAGATGATCAATCGAGGAGAAAACTGCAAGGATCCTGCATACTGCGTATCCACCTATGTTTATGGAAGATATGTTCAATGTTTTGGCCCAAAGAACTGGGTCCAATTTCTAAGGATAGATGTACAATACTCAATGTCTTTTTTTTTTTTTTTAAATGGATTTTCTGTTAACAAATTTTTCCTAGGATTCTTCATTGTTGCTTCTTTTCTGGATTTAACGCCTCTTCTCATTGGCATGGTTCAGTGGTCTCGTAGTTCTTTGATATTGTATTTACTTAGGTAATGTGTTTTAAGATGGAGCATATAACAATTATATGACAATGTACTATGTCAATCCAATGAGATTTTATGCAAATGAAAAATGGATTAAACATAGTTTCAAACCAACGTTCAATTCTATTCATAATGCAGATAGAACATAGCAATACCAAATTACAATGTTGCAGCAAAATTGTCATTCTTGTTTCTAGACATGCAATTATTAAGATTTAATGCTAACAACCCATAATGCAAGAAGTTTAATACTTAAGTTAATATGTTGCAGTCATGGAAGAATGTATCAAGAACAGACTTACACCCAAATGTTGCAAATAAATCTAATCTTCAACAAATAATTTGCTGAGAATTAGTAGAAAATGATAGTTTTGCAACAATGGGGCTTGTTTGAAACCAATTCGCGCTTACGAAAACTGCCCTCCTCCTTTCTATTTTTCCACTCTTTTATCCCATGTATTTTCTCTTCCTGGTTACTTAATCATTTTTTTCCGAAAATGCCTTTCTGTGTGGATTGGTGGATTCACTTATTTCGACCGAGCAGTTCCCCTTTGTCTAAATTGGGCCTCTATTGTTTTGTTTCCTACAAGTAGCACCTAGAGTTCCACGATATACAAATTGATAGGCGAACTTGTGATTTGGCTGGCTCAATGTTGCACTTTTATTTTTCCATGACCTCCAAACAACATTTAGACTTTTTTGATATACAAATTGACATATTTTCTCCAGGGCTAGCGGGCTCGAGATTTCCATTGTTTACGGATGGAAAAGTGCTAAAACAAGCCACATAATAGATTTGCATCACAGAGGTTATATTAAAGGGAAAATCATGTCCTCTATAGTTTCGTGTCCTACAAACAACACCCAGAGTTCCGCACTATACAAATTGACAGCCCGACTTGCGGGTTGGCTGGCTAAAAAAATGACTTGGAGTTTTGCAATACACAAATTGACAGACGAAGAATACAACCAAGAACCAAGTAAACTCACAGATCATATTCCTAGTCGCTTTTTTCTATGCCCATCACCTTTTCACTTCTTTCTAAGTATATATCTTGGCAGGAAATGAGATATCTGTTACAGATGTGAATATATTGGCCCTTCTTTTCTATCTTCTATAGTTAGCCAAATATCCGTTTCTCTTTTCCTTCAACTTTATCTTTCTCGTGACTTATTCGTTTTTTCGAAAATGTTTGGTTGTGCGGGTAGGTGGACTTGCGGGTTAACGTTTTCACTCGTTCTCTTATATCGCGACATCGACCGATCGCTTCCCCATTCCATACCTAGACACTTCTCCAACCACGAATTCCCGGTAGGCGGGATCTAGATTGGACTTATATTATTCCATGACCTGCGAATAGTACTGTGACTTCCACGATATACAAATTTACAACCTGACTCAGATCATACCGTCTTTTGTATTACAGTCTACCTATCATGCCCTCTTCCGTGGTACACATTTTGCACTGAAAAATTTCGAGACATACAATTTAATCATCGGGTCCTCGCGTCTTCTGTGGAACTATTGTCACCCCATTTTGAAGCTCGTTTTTTCGCTTTCCATACTTCACCATTTCTTCAAATTTCTTCCGTGAATCGTCGGTTTGGCGGGTTCAATAAATATACAGTTCCTAATCATTGTTTCCTGTGCTCACGCCCTTTTTCAATTAGCAATTACCAATTAAATATAAGATCTTATTTCTATGCATGCAAATAGCAAGTGTTAATTTCAAACATCATGGAATGTCATTTGCATGTCGTCGGGTTGGTCCGTTCATGAAAAATTCAATCCTCTCTTCCAAAAATGAGTTTGCTTGATCGTTTCCCTATTCCATACTTAGCCACTTTCCCAGAATTATGCAAATATACAAACTGACCGCTGAACTGCCCCATCATGCTCTCTTCCGTTTTACACGTTTTGCAGTCAAAAATTTCGATACATAAAATTTGACCATGGGACACTCACCTCTCTTGATTATCCCTCGTAACCCTATTTTGAATACTATCTGACCTCTTTTTAGACCTTTCCATTCATCCCTTTCTCTCCCTCGTCTCCCCGACCTTGGCACTTGTCTATAATAAATAAATATTTTTTTTTATATATATAGTACATTTTGCACTGAAAACTTATCAGACATACAATTTGATCGTCAGGTCCTCACGTCTCTTGTGGAACTATTTTCACCCCATTTTGAAGTGCACCTGTCTACTTTCCATACTTCTCCATTTCTTCGAATTTCTTCCGCGGATCGTCTGGTTGGCGGGTTCAAGAAATACCCAATTCCTAATCGTTGTTACATGTGCCCGTGCCCTTTTGCAATTAGCAATTACCATTTATACAAGATCTTATTTCTACATATGCAATTAGAAAATGTTAATGCTACACCAAGATTTGAGGAAATCTCCCATTAATACGCATAAAACCAAAATTTATGGATGGTTATATTATCCCTTCCGAGTGTTAATTTCAAACATCATGGAATGTTGGTTGCGCGTCGTCGGGTTGGTCTGTTAACGATATATTCAATCTTCGATTCTGAAAATGAGTCCGACCGACTGTTTCCCATCGTCATACTTAGCCACTTTCCTGAAATACCGCAAATATACAAACCGACCACTGAACTTCCCCATCATGCTCTCTTCTGTTTTGCACGTTTTGCAGTAAAAAATTCTGATACATAAAATTTGACCGTGGAACACTTTCCTCTCCTGAGTATCCCCCATAACCCTATTTTGAATCCTTTCCGAACTCTTTTCAGACATTGCCATTCATTGCTTTCTCTCCGCCATCTTCGTGACCTATGCACTTTTCTAGAATAATAAAAAAAAATGTTTATATATATATATATATATATATATATATATATCTTGTTTCTAAATATGAAATTATTGACATTTAATTCTAACAACTCATCGTGCAAGAACCATATAGATTGTCATTGATGGGCGAAAGGATCGAGAAGATCTCTTATTAATATGCATTAAACCAAGATTTGTGGGGGGTTATATTATCCCTTCCGAGTGTTGATTTCAAAATCATGAAATGTCGTTCGCACATCGTCGGCTAGGCACATTCACGAAACCACCAATCCTTAATTTCTCTTCGTCGTACCCGCCACCTTCGCATTTCTAAATATGCAACAAGTAATCTTTACTACTAACATTTCATCATGCACCACCCATAAAGATTGTCATTAATCAGCGAAAGGATCGAGGATCTTTCCCATTCATAATGATTTAACTAATATTTTGCAAAGAGTTACATTATCGGTTCAAAATGTTCATTTCAACCATCATCTAGAGAAAAGAAACATTCTCATAAACCTATGGCATTAGCTCGACAACATTTCTATGGAGATACAATGAATATCTTCGAGCACGAGGACCAGAACTTCCAGGGGTCCAGGGCATATTCTTATTACTCAACCCCTACTGCCCAGAACCAAGTAATTTGGACCTCTGGGATTGCTCGTGCAAGCTATGTCCCTAAATTTTTTGACTTTAAAGACCTGGTCTCTTGGTGCGTCGATAAATTTATTTTAGTCAAAAGAATTATTCCACTACAAGACCGCTCTTTTGTTTCTTTGTCACCTCAGGTCTTCTGCCAGATGTTAAGATTGTCAGAGCCAACATTGACATTCAAAGGAGAAGATTGCAAGCAGTTCCTAGAAAAGCATAATAACGGGTTGGACCTCTTGCCCCATTTATTGGAAGACCCAATTGTAGTTTCTGAAGATATCACAAGCTTGCAGGTTAGTTCAATTAGAAATCCATTCCACGAAATTTCCTGCCTGTTTACAAGAATAACAGGACATGAGTCCACAACAATTGCTTCTCGGATCGATATTTATATTTTGTATTTCACAGTTAAGGAAAAATCCATTTTTGATTGGGGCAAGTTGATTTCCCATGAAATTTGTTCCCAATTGTCAAGCTTCAAAAGGGAAAATAAATTTTATATGTTGTCCTATTTAGTTTTCGCGATAGCACATTGCTACCAGTTTCTAGAACTGTCTCTGTCCAAAAATTTCAACTGGGAATTCGACCCAGTAACATTCTGGTACCAGGCCTTGTGGAAGCACAAGGATTCCCATTGTTTTTATGAGGTTTTTAATGGCTTCATGTATGTTTTCAATTTTTTTTTGTTAGGAGAAGATGCTCCCCGCATATATGAATAGGAAACCAGTTTTTTGGACAGGAAGGGGACACTTGAACATTTGGATAATTACACCGTGATAAGAATTTTTGGCTCCATGGAAAAACCTGCTCTCCTTCCATGTCACATTACGGAAATAATGTTTTTTGCAGAAGTAGCATGGAAATACAACTACTGGTTGCATCTATTGCAAAAGAAGAGAAAAAAACAGTTCATTCCTCTGCCTTCGAAAGTCAGGGAATTTGTGTTGAAAAATGTCAACAAAATTGACGAATTCGCAGGGAATTCTAGCAAATTCAAACTGAGATATGCTAAAATCCTAAGAGGGTTCGACCCCGATAATATTTTTCGACAACATTTACAAACACTTGGCCTTGATGATTGTTTTTTCAAAAAACACTTGTCCAAAAACAGAGACACCGGTGGTAACACTCGTACTTCTGATGTCGACGACCTAGACACACTGAGAAGCAACACTAAATTGTACAAGCAATAGGGGAAAGGCCCCGGTGACAAGAGTGTTCAATCGACAAATAACACTCTAAAAAGTACGACATCCCAGAGCATTACTCCAATGGCCTACCGCAACAACAAAGCAACTCAGAGTTCTTCAAACGGAGGAGGAGATAATGACTGTCCTCACTCTAAAATTGATAGTTATCATAGGTTTCCAGTAGACAAGAAGAGAAAAAAAAATGTGGGATAGGCGGAAGATCCCGAAATTCAGGGTGAGAACATGGAACTTGAGCCTGATCTGGATAGTGTGCTCCGCTACCTTGATTATCTCGAAGATTCCATCCAACATAGTCATCCAATGGACATATCCATTACCAAAAATTTTGATGAAGATGAATCCTTCATGTTCCAGGGCATTGTTTTTTACAGCTAGTCCAAAAAAATGATCACTGAAAAAAAGATGTAAAAAATAAGAAAGGAAAATGTCGTTTAGGGGTTGACCTTGCCAACATGCGGCTGTCCCAAATTTTCCAAATTCACATAGAGAGAGGAGATGCACTTCATTATTCCATTGGAGGCATCAAGGCCGAGAATGCCAAACTAAAGGACCGGGTCAAGGAATTGGAAGAGGCTTTGATTTCTATGCCATTGCTTTCCAATCCTTTGGAAATAGCCATGCCTGCCACCCCTACAACCAACTTAAAAGGATCCTCCAACCTTCTCACATCTTGTAGAGGATATGTGGAGAATAATATCAAGAAAAGAATGGAACTGGTTACTGAGGCGTGGGAAACATCACAAACCATCACTTCCCTTGGAACCATGGCACATATTTTGCTCGAACATTTGCAAACGGAGTTAAAAGAAGAATAACATTTCTATTTAAACATGGTCCTTCCTTTTGGAACCATTGTCAACAACATGATAGAAACAAAAAGAAGATAACAAGATCTTCCATCCAAAAACCAGATCGGTCAATTAAATGCATGTTGGAAAGAAAAAGTGAAGAACGTGCATCTCATTGTTTAGTCATGTGAACAAGCCATATCAAAGAAAGAAAAATTATTCACAAGGTTGTCAAGAATAAACTTCCAAGACCCAAACTTAATCATCAACTCCTTTCCCTTAACTAGGCAAGACTTCGATAAACATGTTGATTTTTTTAAGGCGTTGTCTTTGGAAAAGTTTTATAGCATCCTTGAATATGATCAAGATCACGTCGACCACTGGCTAGTCCACTATTCAGTACAAAATGAGGAAATTCATCAGGCTCTGCGTAATCTTTCTATACACTTCCAGGAATTAGAAAAAAAACTTTTCAACATAAAAATCTAATATGAGATCAACGTCACCCCAATGAGAAGCTACATTGAAGAATGGCTCGAAAGGGAATTGAAGCAGGCTACGGACGAAAGGTAACAGGCCGTTTCCATTATTTCAGGAGTCGTCAACGACATCATTGAAACGAAAACCGCAAGAAAATAGAAAAAGGCTCATATGTACCATCAATGTAAGTCTACTGATCGCATCCTGCTTTATTTATCAACCCAGTTATTCCACTTTTTTAAATAGAAATGTCTAGCCAAACACTGATACATTTCAATTTATTTTTTTGGTAGGTATTGCACTATACCGTCCCCCACTTCTTCTTTCTATAGTCTTGTTTCTTGTACATATTTCTCTTATGGTCCGCGTGAGTCCCAATCCCAGTCTATATGACAAACACATTGAAATTTCCAGTAATATGTAACAAACTTTTATTATTTGATATATTTCAAATAAAACTATTATTTTATCTCCTTTTAAATTTATGTCCTCATACATTTTTATCTTTCACCAATCTATATGTCAAATGCATTTAAATTCCTTTTAAATTTATGTCCTCATACATTTTTATCTTTCACCAGTCTATATGACAAATGCATTTAAATTTCCAGGAACTTGTAACTTCTTTAATATATTTCAAACTAAACTGCTTTTTTATCTCCTTTTTAAACTAATTTCCAGTAATATGTAACATACTTTTATTTTTTGATATATTTCAAATAAAATTGTTTTTTTTATCTCCTTTTAAATTTATGTCCTCATACATTTTTATCTTTCACCAATCTATATGATAAATGCATTTAAATTCCTTTTAAATTTATGTCCTCGTACTTTTTTATCTTTCACTAGTCTATATGACAAATGCATTTAAATTTCCAATAACTTGTAACTTATTTAATTAATATAGTTCAAACTAAGCTGCTTTTTTATCTCTTTCATATTTGTGTTCTCATAAAAAAATTCCTTCCACTATGCACAAATTGTATTTTGTTATATACTTTCAAAAAATAAATGGGGCTCTACAGGCCATGTGTCATTTACTGCATGGATACCACTTGTGCTTCATGCTTCTTGCCACATCTTCACTGCAATTTACATATGCGTCTCGTACTTATCCCTATCCAATTCAATATGGCAGGGACTACGCTGCCACACAACCTTGTTATAAGTGATTTTAGAATAATTGTTTTATATAGTTTATAAGCTTTGGGTAACAAAATTTATTTCAAAATAATTTTTTTTATCGTTATTATAAGTGATTTTAGAATAATTGGTTTTTATAGTTTGTAAGCTTTGGGTAACAAAAATAAAAAGTGGGTTTCACATAAAATTTATTTTTCCAAACCCAAACACCATAATCATCATGAAAACACTCAATATCAAGAGCCAAGGCTTCAAAAACACTCGCACCAAGTGCCACAAGAGGAGCCCCTAAACACCATAATCATCATGAAAGCACTCAATATCAATATCCAAGGCTTCGACAACACTCGCACCAAGTGCCACGGGAGGAGCCCACAATCCAAAACACTGTACTACACGTCAAGTGCCATGAATCTAGTTGATAATATAACTAAATACTTGTTTTTGTGTTCTTTGCATGTGGGATATGTCCTACGCCATGTAGAATAAATGTGCCCAGCTGTCAAAGTGATTAAATCCACTCAATCTATATCCAGTGGAACCTTTTCCAAATTATAACTAGAAATATTTGTGGAACAACACAAATGACAAGTTGAGGTTGAGGTTAAAATTACCATGTTTCACGTCCCACATGAGGAGGACACACTTTCAATGCAGATTATCCGTCGGCGACAAGACAAATAAAGAGAAGGGTTTTGATGTTTATCATAACCTTCCATGGCTTGCAGATGCTCCTCTATCGTCCAACAATATACGCTACAAACTCGAGCAAACTCAGATCCAGGGTCGAAGCTAAGCCCCATCGACTTCTCCCTCCTTAATATTCTCCACATTCTAGCAACACAAGAGGTAACATCATTTTTCAAAGATATTTTATGCAAATCTAATGTTGGGCATCTTGATTAATCAGGTTTCATTGAAATCTTTGAAGCAGGGGGCATATACAATTATTTGGCAGGGTCATTGTGTATATGTTGTCATATCACAAAATTCAATATGAAAACTCTAGTTGCTTCCCATTGGAGTGGATATTATGTATAAATGGGATTGTATTCCTTTTCATTCTTCTTGTTCCGATGATGTAAATTTTGAGGTATAACTTGGTATGTTGTTACCAAACTAAATATATCCATGCAATGACTAGGGATGGCATAATCACAAAAGAAGTTAAGATCCTTAGTAGAACAACCTATTGTCTTACTTCAAGAAGTCCTCCTTGCTGGAAGGGTCAAGATAGTTATCATAGTGATTCCAGAAATCGACAACTAACTCTTTCTACAGATGTGATGGTTGGAGAGTTTCACCTGTAAAAGACAATAGTATTTACATATGAAGAAATTATATCTTCTGTTGAAAGTTTTAATGATTCAAATGTAATTAGACGTGGAGCATTCGATTTGGTTTATTATGGTGTATTGCAGGATCAAGAAGTTGCAATTAAGAGGATGACAACTACCAAAACTAAAGAATTCTTGGTAGAAATGAAAGTCCTTTGCAGAGTTCACCACACAAATTTGGTAGAGATAATTGGTTATGCATCAAGTGAGGATAAGCTCTTCCTTGCCTATGAATATGCGCCTTCATGATCCTCTAAGAAAGGAATACACACCTTTATCATGGAGTTCTCAACTTCAAATTTCTTTGGATGTTGTTAGAGGTCTTGAATATATACATGAGCACACAAAGGCTCATTATGTTAACTGAGATATTAAAAAAAAAAACATTTTGCTTGATAACTATTTTGAGGCTAAGTTCTTGGAGTTCCATTCCCTATTCAAGAACATAATTCCAGATTTGAACTATATTTCTCAGCATCAATTAAGGCATTAATTTAGTATTTGATGGAAAAAAATTCTTCAAATTTCTAAGTCGAGAATATTTCCAGTTTTCTCAAGTAGCAGATTTAGTGGTAGAGCATATCTTGGGTACAAAAATCATCTCCATATTTTATGGTAGTTGTGGAACATATATCTCAAATTTCAAGGTATTGGATAAACATCCTAAGAATTCAATCTCAGATTTGGAGGTAAGATCCATATGTTCAGGCACAAAATCAACATTAAATAGTTAATTATAGTTATGACAGGAGACATAGTATTATGTGGCATTCAAATATCAACTCGGACTTAAAGAAGTTTTGTCATTTAAAACATCCTAGATCTTTTGCAACAAAGTTGTCCATTTTTGGGCTATCATCAACGATCGTATAGTTATATGTTCTTATCTATTTCAATTTCTGGGAAACAAACTCCAATATTTATGTTAGTAATTATCAATTGAATTAATGTATGCTAGGAAATCTATTACTAATGGTGAGAATGACTTCCGATAAAGATCATGGCTTGTGAGCCAAATTGGGGGATCTTCCTATGGGAAGATAGGGGTTCAAGTGGTGAGAGTTTTGGGAGAAGTATGATATTGTAATTGAGGAATTTCATGCCTAGCAGCATCTCATGCTTAGGGATTCAGACACCCTACCAGTTAGACTATGTTCTTACTGTAACCCTATTTTTTTCATTTCTTATTTGAATACAATGGGAATTTCTACAATGCATTAATTTCTACAAAATTTAGCTTCGATTACAGTAGAGGCCTATTGTTAATTACCTATATTTTGTAAGTTGTTTTCAAGTATTTGATTCAAATTTAAAATATTATTTTGAATTTGAATATCTTCATCATGAATGTATAAGTTCAATAGATTGTTATCTTATGTGTTGATTAATGTTTTCCCTTCTTCTATAACTCCCAAATCATTATGTGTCTAGCTATTAAAGTGAATTCCCTTGACTATATGAGTTATTGATGATCATTTTAGATTTAGTTGATGGGTTTTGTTAGACACTCATATCTTCCAACCTACTTGATCAACCTGCCAACCCAAACAAATCATTGCAATAACTGAGGTTCCCTAGCTTTTCCCTACAACAATCTAGTGAAAAATTTAGGGATAACATCTTTTGGAAGTATTTCCGGGGAGTGGAGGAGCAAATACATTATTCCATGGGTTGTACAACAACGAATAAAACTATTTCTTGATGGTGAACAAGAATTAGTCATTAGATATTGACTATAGATATTTCACCTGACGACTCCATGATAGAAGAATCCATAGGCAACTCCACAGATTCAGAATGACAAAAGAAATGGATGCTATTTTAGCTCAAAGGTTTGTTCCTTTCAATTTCTCAACGATTCTTGGTTATCCAAATCTGGTGCCTCGTGTAGATGAATGACAAGCTTATCTTACAAAATTCAAAGAAGGTAATGATGATAGTCCTGTAGAGTACTTGTTAGAATTTCATGAACATATACATCATACGAATATTTATCATGAGGATGTGTTGATGAATCTATTCATGTATACACTAGAAGGCGATGCACAAAAGTGGTAATGGTATTTTACTCCTAGTATATATTCTTTAAAATATTTTCATGCAACCTTTCATGAACATTGTAGAATTATTTTTCCATTTGAGTGTATTTTTTAGCACTGTTGCGAATAATTTTCTTTACATATTCATAATCTCATAGTTGATTCTTCTAGTAGTGTAGATGAAGGAGACTTTAATGTTAAAGAAGTAGAAGAGGAGTCATTCTCAAATGAATCATTTTCTAGTTATTTTAGACTGAAGGAATATTTCAAGCATTGTGTTGATGTTGAAGCTAATGATAACCAGACTGTAGATGCTTTTGACATCATATCATATGTTTCTTATAGTTATGGCTATGATAAAAAAAATTCTCAAAACTTTTATGAATATTTGCCTGTTTACGATGAGTATGAGGTTGATTTAGAGGAGCATTTTTATGAATCAACAAATATGGAATTCTACAACAACAAGCCTATGTATGACAGTTATGGATCTTATTCATTGTAAGGCAATGAAGGAGATAAGGAGGGGCTACAAGAGCAATTCAAAAATCTTTCTTCTTTACCAATTGTTGAGCAACAAATTAAAGAGATTAGTGAGCTTGAATGTGACATTATTGAGCCAGAAAAAGAACAAATCAATAGTGGAGAAAAGTAGTTCATTCATTTTAAACAACACGATGAGGTAATTTTTGGTGACATTTATGATCCTGTCGCCATTTACATGGAGCCCTTTTTTCAAAGGTTCCAAATGAAATAGGTTTTGGCATGCCACCCACTTGCAGATGTAAGTACATGTTGCTTATGAAGTTGTTGTTACGCATTCTATATTCTTTTTGTACTTGTTCAATAAGTTGCAAACAAGAAGATCATTTTTTCAGACAAATGATAACCTGGCCACATTGGAAGTTTGGTTATACATGAGAAAAGTAATTTCAGTTGGTTAGAGTAGGAGTGTACATAAATAAGCTCAGTGTACGAGAATTTGTTTACATTTTGTTTTTAGTTTTTGGAATAAGAATGTATATCCCAATGAAGACATTGGTACCAAACATTTTCAGCTTGTAGTTTGGTTTTCAGTGTGACTTATTTTAAGTTTGCTGATCATATTAGTTTACACTGTGTGATGACCAGAACAGGTTGTAGGGTTCAGGAATCAGAATGATTGAAGGAACTATGGTTTGCAAGTTATTTGGTGCCTCACGGGGAGGAAACCATCCCCAGTTGGATCTCAAATATATATATATATATATATATATATATATATATATATATATATATATATATATTTCTGATCTTTCGTTATTTTGCACCATACTTTGTCGAAGCCTCCCATCTTCTCAAGAACTTCAACCTAGTGAGTCTCGTAGTTTCTTATTACTTTCCAAATTCTAAGATTCTCATGAAGTTGAGGTCTATCCTAAATGACAAATTTCCCTTGTTCACTTTTACCCAAATCCAAATATTCCTTAAATAAATTGTAGTATTTTAAAATCATTTTTTATATCGTTATTATACGTGATTTTAGAAAAATTGTTTTTAATAGTTTATAAGCTTTGGGTAACAAAAATAAAAATTAAGTTTCCCATCAAATTTCTTTTTCCAAACCCAAACACCATAATCATCATGTAAGCACTCGATATCAAGAGCCAAGGATTTGACAACACTCACACCAAGTGCCACGGGAGGAGCCCACGAGCCAAAACGTTGCACTATGCATCGAAGTTCCATGGATCTAGTTGATAATATAACTAAATAAATCTGTTTATGTTCTTTGCATGTGGGATATATCTTATGCCATGAAAAATAAATGTGCCTAAATATCAAAGTGAGCAAATCCACTCAATCTATACCCAGTGGAACCTTTGTCGAATTATAACAAAAACTCTTTGTGCAACAACAAAAATGACAGGTTGAGTTTGAGGTTAAAATTATCATGTTGGACATCCGACATGAGGAGGCCACACTTTCAATTCATATTATTCGTGCAACAACAATATATGCTACAAACCTAGGCAAATTTGGATCCAGGGCCGTTGCTAATCCCCATTGAATTCGTCCTCCTTGATATTCTCCACATTCTGGAAAAACAAGAGGTTGCACCATTTTTTAGAGATATTTTATGCAAATCCAGTGTTGGCCATCTTGAGTAAGTAGGTTTCATTGAAATCTCTGAAGCAGGGGGCATATACAATTATTTGACAGGGTCATTGTGTTATGTTGTCATATCACAAAATTCTATACTGCAACTCTAGTTGATTCACACTGGAGTGGATATTTGGTATAATTGGAATTGTATTCATTTTCATTCTTCTTGTTTTGATGATGTAAATTTTGAGTTATAAGTTTGTATGTTGTTACCAGACTAAAGATATCCATGCAAAGACTAGGGATGGCATAATCACAAAAGAAGTTAAGATCCTTAATAGAACAACCTATTGTTTTCCTTCAAGAGGTCCTCCTTGCTGGAAGGGTCAATATAGTGATCCTAATGATTCCATAAATCGACAACTAATTGTTTCTACAGATGTGACGGCTAGACAGTTTGACCTGGAAAATCCAATAGTATTTGCATATGAAGAAATTCTAGCTTTTGCTGAAAGTTTTAATGATTCAAATGTAATTAGAAATGGAGCATTTGGTTTAGTTTATTATGGTGTATTGAGGGATCAAGAAGTTTCAATTAAGGGGATGAAAACTACCAAAAATAAAGAATTCCTGGTAGAAATGAAAGTCCTCTGCAGAGTTCATCACACAAATTTGGTAGAGGTAGTTGGCTATGCATCAAGTGAGAATGAGCTCTTCCTTGTCTATGAATATGTGTCTGTATGATCCTCTAAGAAAGAAATACACACCTTTATGATGGAATGCTCAAATTCGAATTGATTTGGATGTTGCTAGAGGTCTTGAATATATACACGAGCACACAAAGTCTCATTATGTTCACCAAGATATTAAAACAAACAACATTTTTCCTGATAACTATTTCCAGAGTAAGTTCCTAGAGTTCCATTCCCTATTCAATAACATAATTCCAAATTTTCTCTATATTTATAAGCATCAATTAAGGAAGTCATTTAGTATTCGATGGAGAAAGATTGCTTCATATCTCTAAATCAAGAATATTTCCATTTTTCTCAAGTAGAATATTTAGTGGTAGAGCATATATCGGGTACAATATCAACTCCATATTTTATGGTAGTTGTGGAACATTTATATCAAATTTCAAAGTATTGGATCAACATCAAAAGAAGTCAATCTCATATTTGGAGGTAAGATCCATATGTTCAAGAACAAAATCAACATTAAATAGTTAGTTACCTTTATGACACAAGAAAAAGTGTTATGTGGAATTCAAAGATCAACTCATAATTAAAGAGGGAATGTAATTTAAAACATTCTAGGTCTTTTGCAACAAAGTTGTCTATCTTTGGGCTATCATCAACGAGCATATAGTTATATGCTCTTATCTCTTTCAATTTTTGGGCAACAAACTCCAATATTTCTATTAGTAATTATCAATTGGATTTATGTATTTCAGGAAATTTGTTACTAATGGTGAGCATGACTTCCTATAAATATCATGACTCAAGAGGCAAATTGGGGGATCTTCCTATGGGAAGACAGGGGTTGAAGTGGTGAGAGTTTTGGGATGAGTTTGAGATTGTAATTGAGGAATTTTGTGCCTAGTATAATCTCATGCTTAGGGATTCAGACACCTTACCATTTAGACTATGTTCTTATTGTAACCATGTTCTTTTCTTTCCTTATTTGAATACAATGGGGATTTCTGAAATGCATTAATTTCTAAAAAATTCATCTTTGATTACAGTGGATTCCTATTGTTAATTACCTGTCTTTTGTAAGTTGTTTTCAAGTATTTGATTAAAATTTTAAATATTATTTTGAATTTTAATATCTTCATCATGAGTTTATAAGTTCAACATATTGGTAGATTATGTGTTCATTATTGTTTTCCCTTCTTCTATAACTCTTGGCTCATTACGTGTCTATCTATTAGAGCGAATGTCCTTGACTATATGATTTACTTCTCAGAATTTTAGATTTAGTTGATGGGTTTTATTAGACATTCAACTCTTCCAACCTACTTGATCAACATACTAACCCAAAGAAATCATTTCAATAAATGAGGTGCCCTAGCTTTTCCCTACAACAATCTAGTGCAAACTTTAGGGATAACAATAAGTTTAATTGATTTAGGAGCAAGACATAATTACATTGATCCTAAAATAGTGAACATATTTTATTTGAAGAAAAGTAAGCTTGAAAGGTCATGGTTGGTTCATCTAGCCACCGGAACCAAAAGAAGGATCAATGAGATTGTGAAAGATTTTCTAATAAATATGAATGGAGTGAATTCCAATGTTGACCTGAATATCATACCATTAGAATCTTATGATATATTAATTGCAATGGATTTTTTCGATAAGCATCATTTTTTCATATATTGCCACAACAAGACATTTACATGTGTTGATGAAGAAGGGAAGTAGAGCACTGTGCATAGAATTCCAAGACTCATTTCTATAACATATATTTTTTCCTTACAATTGAAAATATGTTGAAGTAAAGGGTGTCAATTATATGTAGCTCTTGTGGAGGAACTAGAAAAGAAAAAATGTCCAAGTCTTGAAGATTTTTCAATATTTCAAGAGTTTGAGGATGTATTCCAAGAAATACTGGGATTGCCACCAAGTAGGGATATATATTTCTCTATTGATTTAGTACTAGAAGCTTCCCTAGTGTCAAATTATTCTTACAAAATGAGTACACCAAAAAAGAACTACAAATGAAGCTAGAAGAACTGTTGAACAAAGGGTACATATGCCCAACTGTTTTACCTTGGGGAGCACCAATACTCTTTGTTAAAAAGAAAGGTGGAATGTTGACGATGTGTATTGACTTTAGATAGTTGAATAAAGCTATAGTGAAGAATAGATACCCTCTACCCATAATTGATGACCTCTTTGATCAAATAAGAGGAGAAAATATATTCTCAAAGTTAGATTTGAGGTTATGATATCACCAGGTGAGAATCAAGGAAGAAGATATTAGTAAGATAGCTTTTAGAACCAGGTATGGGCATTATGAATTTGTAGTGGTACCATTTGGATTGACCAATGCACCGGCTATATTTATGTTATTGATGAATAGAATATTTAGAAATTATTTGGATAAGTTTGTCATTGTGTTCTTGGATGACATACCCATCTATTCTACGTCATAAGAAGAGCATGAACATCATTTGAGATTGGTGTTGTAAGTTCTAAGAGAAAATCAGTTATACGCCAAGTTAAGCAAGTGTTATTTTTATCAAGAGCATATTCATTATTTGGGTAACATTATTTCAAAGGAAGATATAGTAGTAGATCCAAAGAAGATTGAAGCCATTAGAGGATGACCAACACCAAGGAATGTTTTAGAAGTTAGATCTTTCATGGGATTAGCAGGATACTACAAGAGATTTATAGCAAGATTCTCTAAGATTTCCCATACCATCACTTATTTATAAAAGAAGGGATTTAAGCTTGAATCAATAGAAAAACGTGAAGAAAATTTTAATTTATTAAAAGAGCTACTTACTAGTGCACCTATATTGAATATTGTTGACCCAAATGATAATTTTGTGGTATGCACAGATGCATGCAAAGACAGACTTCATGGAGTCCTCACTTTGAATGGACATGTCATTGGTTATGAGTCTAGAAATCTTAAAGAGCATGAGAGGAATTATTCCACACATGATTTAGATCTTATTTCCATAGTACATGCATTGAAGATGTAGAGACATTATTTAATGTGGAAGAAATTCTAGTTAACAATAGACCATAGTGGTCTAAAATATATTTTTCAGAAACCAACTTTTAATGCTAGGAAGACAAGATGGATGCAAAATTTTAAGTGAATATGACTTTGACACCAATCATATTAGAGGAAAAAAAAAAAGTTTCTAATGCACTAAGAAGAAGAGTACATCTCAAGAATGCTACAACCATTAGTATGCATCGATTAGATTTAAAGAACATAATTTTATATGTTTTTTTTATATACCAATAATACTTACGTGTAAAAGATAGATTACAATAGGAAGATGTAAAACATAGATTTAAAGAGTATATGATGGGAAAATATGGAATGCTCAAGAACAAAAATACAATTTATGTTCTTGATTCAGAAGAACTCAAGAATTTGGTGCTAAAAGAAATGCATAAAGTTCCATATGCCAAACATCTCGATTACCAGAAAAAAATTGCAACATGAAGAAGCCAATATTTTTTTATAAGAATGAAAAAGGATGTTGTTGATCACATTTCCATATGTATGGAATGTTAGAGAGTGAAAGTTGATCATAGACACCCAACAGGTTTGTTATAGCCATTGCCAATCCTAGAGAGGAAATGGGAAGTAGTAACCATTGATTTTATTACTAAGTTGTCTATGAAAACAAGGAAACATGATTCAATAATGGTAGTGGTGGATAAATTGATAAAGTTTCTCATTTTGTTCTAGTGAATACGACTCATACAATGACCAATATTGAAGAAATTTATATAAGGAAAATTGCTAGGTTGCACGTGATACCTAAGGAAATTGTTTTAGATAGAGATACAAAATTCACTTCAAAAATTTGGAGGGTATTATTTAAGGGATTTGGTACAAATCTAAACTTTAGCACAACATACCATCCACAATCAGATGAGAAGATAGAGATAGTCAACCAAGTGATTCAAGACATATTAAGAATGTATGTGATGGATAATCCATCTAAGTGGGAAGATTACTCACATTTGGTTGAGTTTGCTACAATAATGGGTATCAAATTTCATTGAAGATGATCCCATTTGAATCTTTGTATAGTAGAAAATGGAATACTCCAATGAGTTGGGACAACCCAATAGATAGAGTAGTACTTGGGCCAAAATTCTTCAAGGACATGGAATATTAGATGGTTAAACTAAGAATAATTTGAAAGTAGCAAAAGATAGAAAGAAGATTTATGCAAATAATAACATGATAGCTAGAGAATTTAAAGTGGGAGAGAATGTAATTTTAAAAGTGAATCCCAAGAAAATCTCATTGAAGTTGGGAAATTGTACCAAACTAACAACCAAATTCTTTGGCCCATTTGGAATATTGGACATAATAGGGTCAGTTGCATACATGATTTCCTACTTCCATGAATGTGAATAATTGATTTCATGTCTCTTTGTTGAAAACGTATGTGCATGATCCTAACCAGTTTATTAATTGGAATTTGATTATGTTGGATCCACAAGGAGACTTTCAGATCCAGTCGATGCACATATTAGACATGAAGGTAAAAGTGCTCAAGAATCGAGTCATAGTATTGGTAAAGGTTCAGTGGACTTGTTACAGTCCTGAAGATACTACTTGGGGGCATGAGGATGCCATGCAAGAAGAGTACACATGAGTTTTTGAAGACTTTTGAAATTTTGTTTTCTCTTTGTATATGCACCGAGGATAGTGCCAAAATAAGGGAGAGGGGAATGTAATACCCTGGTTTTGAGTCCTTGTAATTAATAATGTATATTGTTTGTTGATGAAAGGCGAGAGACCCTATAAATTTTAATACTTTGAATATTTTTATTAATAAAGTACATCGTTGGCTGCAAAATGGACAAGGACAAGAGTTATAGGGGGATATGTTTCCACGAAAGAGAGGGGAGGTAAAGGGGGATAATCCTTTTATTATATTATTTTATTTACCCACCTTTATTTTAATGAGAAGGAGAAGGGTCACATGATATTCTTGGGAAGGCCACATTATTCCTTAGGTGATTATTTAAACTCGATTCTTTTTTTGTGTGGGGGTTTCCCATTCATTGTTTCATCATTTTTGGTTCTTCATTCATTCATTTTGGAACTCTTGTTCTAGGTTTGGGCATGTAAAAAAGAATGGCTGGAGGTAGTGATCCATGTCTAATTTGGTTGTAGGAACTACTAGTATTCCAACAAGGTATTTATGCATGTGTGCATGAGGATGTTAATAATTGTGAAAGGAATTTCCACAACTAACAATCCCTGGAGTTACAACATTGATATTTCCTAACTAGTAGCACCGAGAGCCCTAGAAAGAGTTGGAACAACCTGAGGGACTACATTGCAGTGAAGGAGGTTCATCTATTTGGGTTATGTAGGATGGAGGGGAAAGAGAGTACATAAATTGGGATTATTGTGTATTTGAGAAATTGTGAGAGTTGATTGTTGACTGGTTTGGGAAATTGAACGTCACCCTAGGACCTATCCTCGTGGATTCATATCCTCTACTCAGGCGTGGCCTATTGCAGAGGGTTTATGTGCAATCGATCCTATAGTTGGGCAGAACTTTTGACGTCTATAGCTAGTCAGTGGATTGATTATTTAAAAGATAAGTTCTTATTGTGTTTCTCTGTGTTCATATTTAATTATGCTATATATTTAATATTATCTCTGTGATATGTTTATAACATGATTGCTATTTATTAATTGTTGTGCATGGCCTGTTTAATGTATCTTTTATAGTCATGCATGTAATTTCCCATTATTTTCATGTGTTTTTATCAAGTTATTTATTCATACAAATGGTATCAAAAGATTCAAATTTTCCAAGGAAGGCGAATTTTGAGGTACCCCACGAGCAGTGGGTATGTGAAATATTGGTATTAAAGAATTTATTTTTAGGATTGTCGGTATGAGTATGTTACAGATTGGTATTAGAGTATAAGCTTTTTGTGGCATGACCCAATGGGGAGTTGAGTACATTACAAGGTCCATATATACCCAATTAAGGGTGCCCTTTCACTAAGAGTCATGTATCTTCATTTAAGGTGCTTCTTCATAAATTATTAATTATTTATTAGCATACATACATACATATTAAAACTCAATGTATTAGCTTGATCAATTGCACCAATATTGTTGGCATTTAGCTAGTTCTATGTCCATAAGTGTTTGGTAAGAGTCCCTCTAGGTTTGATGCACTAGTATATGCCAACGAATTTACTCGGGATGCAATCAAATTAATTCATGGTAATATTTTATTTATTTTCCATCTTTCTCTCTCTCTCTCTCTCTCTCTCTCTATGTGTGTGTGTGTGTGTGTGTGTGTGTGTGTGTGTGCATGTAAAATATAATTCATGGTAATATTTTATTTATTTTCCATCTCTCTCTCTCTCTCTTTCTCTATGTGTGTGTGTGTGTGGGCATGTAAAAAATAATGGTTGGAGGTAGTGATCCATGTCTAATTTGGTTGTAGGAACTACTGGTATTCCAACAAGGTATTTATGCATGTGTGCATGAGGATGTTGATAGTTGTGAAAGGACTTTCCACAACTAACAATCCCTGGAGTTACAATATTTATATTTCCTAACTAGTAGCACTAAGAGCCCTAGAAAGAGTTGGAACAACTTGAGGGACTACATTGCAACGAAGGGGGTTCATCTAGTTGGGTTATGTAGGATGGAGGGGAAAGAGAGTGCATAAATTGGGATTATTGTGTATTTGAGAAATTGTGAGAGTTGATTGTTGACTGGTTTGGGAAATTGAAAGTCACCTAAGACCTATCCTTGTGGATTCATATCCTCTACTCGGGGGGTGGCCTATTGTAGAGGGTTTATGTGCAACTGATCTTATAGTTGGGTAGAACTTCTGATGTCTACAACTAGTCGGTGGTTTGATTATTTAGGATAAGTTCTTATTGTGTTTCTTTGTGTTCATATTTAATTATGCTATATATTTAATATTATCTCTGTGATATTTTCATAACATGATTGCTATTGATTAACTATTGTGCATGGCTTGTTTAATGTATCTTTTATAGTCATGCATGTAATTTCCAGTTATTTTCATGTGTGTTTATCAAGTTATTTATTCATACGAATGGTATCAAAGGATTCAAATTTTCCCAGCAAGGCGAATTTTGAGGTACCCCGTGAGTAGTGGGTATGTGAAAGATTGGTATTAAAGCATTTATTTTTAGGATTGTGGGTATGAGTATGTCATAGATTGGTATTAGAGTATAATTGTTTTGTGGCGTGACCCAGTGGGGAGTTGAGTATGTTACAAGGTTCATATATAACCAATTAAGGGTGCCCTTTCACTAAGAGTAATGTATCTTCATTTAAGGTGCCACTTCATAAATTATTAATTATTTATTATCATACATACATACATATTAAAACTCAATGTATTATCTTGATTGATTGCACCAATATTGTTGGCATTTAGCTAGTTCTATGTCCATAAGTGTTTGGTAAGAGTCCCTCCAGGTTTGATGCACTAGTATATGACAAAAAATTTACTCGGGATGCCATCAAATTAATTCAAGGTAATATTTTATTTATTTTCCATCTCTCTCTCTCTCTATATATATGTGTGTGTGTGTGTGTGTGTGTGTGTGTGTGTGTGCATGTAAAAAAGAATTCATGGTAATATTTTATTTATTTTCCATCTCTCTCTCTCTCTCTCTCTATGTGTGTGTGTGTGTGTGTGTGTGTGGGCATGTAAAAAAGAATGGTTGGACGTAGTGATTCATGTCTAATTTGGTTGTTGGAACTACTAGTATTCCAACAAGGTATTTATGCATGTGTGCATGAGGATGTTGATAGTTGTGAAAGGAATTTCCACAACTAACAATCCCTGGAGTTACAACATTAATATTTCCTAACTAGTAGCACCAAGAGCCCTAGAAAGAGTTGGAACAACTTGAGGGACTACAATGCAGTGAAGGGGGTTCATCTATTTGAGTTATGTAGGATGGAGGGGAAAGAGAGTGCATAAATTGGGATTATTGTGGTTTTGAGAAATTGTGAGAGTTGATTGTTGACTGGTTTGGGTAATTGAAAGTCACCTAGGACCTATCCTTATGGATTCATATCCTCTACTCGGGGGTGGCCTATTGTAGAGGGTTTATGTGCAATGGATCCTATAATTGGGTAGAACTTCTAATGTCTACAACTAGTCGGTGGATTGATTATTTAAAATGTAAGTTCTTATTGTGTTTCTTTGTGTTCATATTTAATTATGCTATATATTTAATATTATCTCTGTGATATGCTTATAACATGATTTTTATTGATTAACTGTTGTGCATGGTCTGTTTAATGTATTTTTTATAGTCATGCATGTAATTTATCGTTATTTTCATGTGTGTTTATCAAGTTATTTATTCATACGAATGGTATCAAAAGATTCAAATTTTCCCAGGAAGGCGAATTTTGAGGTACCCCACGCGTAGTGGGTATGTGAAAGATTGGTATTAAAGCATTTATTTTTAGGATTGTCGGTATGAATATGTTACAGATTTCTATTAGAGTATATTTTTTTTGTGGTGTGACCCAGTGGGGAGTTGAGTACGTTTGGAGAAAAACGTCTATGGTTGGGTGGAACATCCTTCCCAAGCAGTTGATTGCACAACTATTTTAAAGAGATAAGTGTTTGTCTATTTTCTTGAGTTAATGTATGAGTTTAACTATTGTGCATTTTATTATGTTCATGTGAATCAATTATATGCTAATGTGGTGAAATTTATTAGTTGTGTTTACATGCTTGACTAGTATGGACAATTTGCATGAGCTTGAATGCCATGTTGTTTTTAATTCCACATTTAAATGTATTTGTTAATTGATTTTAGTAGTAATAGTAACAGATTTCGACGTGGTTCTTGAATCATCGTGTTTTATAGGATTAGTTTTTGCGTGCAATACAAAGGTTGTTGCGTGCACTGTGAATAGTTGTCATGCATAGTACAAATCATATTGTGTAAGTGGTTTATCTCAGTGAGGATGCAACATTCATGTTGGTCAACATGATGTAGATGCAGTCAATTATATGGTATCATAAAATGGTTAAATCTATTTATAATTCGTAGCTGGTAAGCTACAATAATTTAATTAGCATAAAAAAATTGAACCTATGTGTAATTTCCACAAGTAATGTTCTTTGGTTAATTTGGGGGATGTTACATAATGGTATTAGAGATTTTTGGTTCAACATTGGACTTGTATGGACCTAACATATCATGAAGTGGGTAAATTCATCATTTTGGAGGTTGAGTTGTGCTGAATTTTGGGAAAACAGTAAAGTCTGAGTGAAAATTCCCAAACTTCTAAGCACATTCAAGTCATAATTACACTCAAATGGTTGTTATGGAGGGATCACTTCTACTTCCAAGTGACTAAATTTGTATTAGACAAGTGAGTCAATAATGTTTACAATGGTTGCGATGATGTGCTTAACATTGGCACTATGTGGTTCAAAATCGAAATCACGCACTAGAATATTTATGTGCAGAATAAAATTTTACACACATTGGATATTTGTGCATGGTATAAATAAATTGTGCACATTGAATATTTGTGCTCAGTATAAAAATTTGTGTGCATTAGATATCGATGTGTGGGATAAAAAGTTGCAAGCATTGAATATGGTTGCATGGTATAAAAATTATGTGAATTAAATATTGGCGTTGCACAGTGCTGAATTGTGGTGCGTAATATGCACATTAAATATCGGCGTTGCGCGGTGAAAATTTACGGTGCACGGTATGTGCATTAAATATGGTGTTGCACGGTGCAAAATTGCGGTGCACACTGAATATCGATGCACAACATAAAAAATCATGTGTACCATATATTGGTGCATGGTATAAAATTTTTGCGCATTGAATATGGTGTGTGGTATAAAAGTTTGTGCACATTGAATATTGGTGCGCGATATAGAAGTTGTGCACACGAAATATTTTTGTGTGGGGCATGCACGAAATATTGTTGTTGTGCACTATGGATCTGACATGTGTTGAATATTGGTGCATAATATATAATTTATGTGCACACATGCTTTGAAAAGGAATAAAAGAAGAAGGATACCACATAGACAAAATTGTCCTATAGTCTAAAAAAATGAAGGTTGTAGCCAAAAACATAGCATGGAAATAACTAGAGCAGATTAAGTAGGATTGAGATGAAAATTTTAATTTTAGTCTGCAATAAAGAGGGCTACAGAAGTTCCAGAGAGGGCCACTGGCCAATTGTGCTCTTATTTTCCAGAAAATGCAAATTACATGTTTTTGAAGATCAAGGTGAAACTCAGTGGCAAGAGCATAATTACTATTGAAACTTGTACAAAGTGTCATAAATGCAGACACGAAAATATTGTGAGATGGAATTGGCTGCATTCTAAGGGTTTTGGAATGGGGATGCCAAAACATGGAAAAATTCATTATTTCGGGCCACTTTTTGAGGTTTTTTGGGATTTTCTGAGGAGGAAATGGGTCCCCAGATGGAAAATATGGAAAAATTTATTTACTCAAAATTTTTTGTTCTCATAAAGACAAACAAATTTGGTTTAGTGAAGTTTGGGAGATAACCATTTTGGCTAAAAATTACAAGTCTGGAAAAAGGAATGAAAAAGAAATGAAAAAGAAGAAAGTTGTCATTTCCAGATTGTTGCAGTTTTCTACTGGAGAATCAGATTGACAATATAAGATTTGTCTTGAATTTCCTATCATCCTTATTACCTATTGCACATACAAAGGTTTCTCTAGTTCTTGACAAATTTACTTCTATTAGTGAAAAAAGTTGGTGTCTGGGATTATTTGCACTAGAATGAAAAGTGTGCAAAAGGGGTGAATTATCAATATTCATATGACTGTAAATTTTTGCTCAAAGCTCATACTTGAGAAAGTAAGTAGTCATTGGAAACATATTGTAGAGGAGGATCCATATGTCAACCCAAAAAATTGATCTGGGCAGTTTAAGTTACATCCAACATAAAGGAAGATGATTGGCGACTTTAGAAAGAAGGAAAAAAAATAATGCATTATTTCCCAAAACTGTGTATATATTTTGTCTAACAAAAAATTTTGCATGCACATTTTATTGAAAAATTTAGAGGCATAGGAAGTCATTTTGGTTCTTGTATGAGAAATACAACCCTGGAAGATTACCAAGTGTCCTACAATCATGAAGAGGAATTTAGAGGGCTACATGTCAACATGAGAAATGATGAGATAGAGTCTAATGGAAGAAGTGGTAGACATGAGCCTATAACTATGATAAGTATGCAGAGGGAATTGTGGAGATATAGGTATTATTATGAAAATATTATGAAATCTCAAGAAGAGATACTAGAGAGCTTGAACATGTTGCAAAGGCAAGAAAAGAAAGATTATGGAATGAAGCAAGCATCTAGTGCTAGACAAGTGACAATATTGAGATCCCATAACATAAGGAATGGGCATGGGAATGAAAAGAAGTTAAGGAGTATGAATAGGTTCCATAATTCCCTAGAGAAATCCACTAGGAGAGATCATGCAAGTTCAAGGTGAAGGAGTATGCCAAGTGTGTCTCCTATTAGGAGACAAAGGAGAAGACCCGAGGGAGACATATTGCAAGGTGAACTAGGGAAAATCAAGGAACCAAATATCAATGGTGATCATAGGAAGGGAGAAGAAGATGAGGCTTGGCTATTGGAAATGAAGAAATATTTCTAGCTACATGATTATCCCTCTAGGGTAGAAACAAGAATTGAACCTACCACTTGCAAGGAAAGGAAACCATGGTGTGGGATCAAATTAATCAAGTAAAACACCTTGATAAG
>ML830668.1:10114-24131 GCA_009831015.1 Picea engelmannii | reverse complement strand
CAAGGATCCCATGCACATTGAAATCGCGAAGGGCGATTTCCCGATTTGATCGAGGCCGTTCATCCGAGCGCGGACAGGAGGCACAAATCTGGAGTCTCGGACTTTCGGCACTCGGGGTGTCCAAGAGCAAGAACCTTTGTATCCTGGATTCGCGATCCGCGAAATCCCGAGATTGACGTGGCAGCGTGGGACCACGAAACTCACCGGAGGACAGGTGGCGTATGGTCGGAGTTTCGGGGTTCGGGGTTTGGTGGTGCGTGCAAATTGTGTTCGCGTGAAACGCGAACTCCCGAAGTCCGAACTCCCGACATCCGAAAGGAAGAGCATTGACTCTTCGGGCCCGTGAGAAATAGAAGGTCCTGGTGGGCGCAGACGGCTCGGTGAGGGGCAGGTTGCGTCAATAAGAGGAATGCATCATGGAGGTAGTTCAAAGAATATTTCCAAGAGGAATATTTGTTTGAGCATTATTATTAAAGGAAGATGAAATATTTCTTTGAACTCAAGATGGGAAGAATGACAATGGATGAGTATGAGAAGAGGTTCTTTGATTTGTTGAAGTATGTGGAGTTCATAAAGGATGAGAAGGTCAAAATCCAAATGTTTCTTAGTGGGTTACCCTCCTACAATGACAAGATGCAATATGATAACCCCAAGACTTTGGAGAAGACCATAAGAAGAGCAAAGCATATTTATGAGCAAAGCGCAGGGAGGCTAGTCTTACAAAAATCTTGGAGTGACAAGATGAAAGGAAATAGGGATAAAATGTAGAAAGGTTTTAAGCCACCCTTTTTCAAGAACAACTCCCAAGAAAATCAACAAGGACGGTCAACCCAAAATGAGTTCAAGATAACAAATTCATTTGGTAAAAGGCCAAGGTAGAATCATGTATAATGTTGGAGATGTGATGCAAATCACAAATATAGGGATTGCCCTCAAAAATGTGAAAGAATGAGGATTTTCCACAACATTCAGGAGGATGAAACAATTTAAGACATGGGAGGAAACATGTCAAGGATTTATGAAACCTTGTACAACAAGCAAGCATAGTGTCAATCTCCCATGATTGAAGTGGAAGGTAAGATTTATAACCAACCCATAACAATTTTAATTGATTATGGAGCTAGAGATAGTTACATAAACTCTAACATTGTTGAAATATTTCATTTGCAAAGGAGTAAGGAGAAAAAATCTTGATTAGTTGAGTTAGCCACAGGAGCTAAAAGAAAGATTAATGCTTGGTTAAATATTTCCCAATAGACATGAATGGACTCAACAAAAATGTATATGTGATCATCATACCATTGGGTTCATATGACCTCCTAATTGGCATGGAATGGTTGTAAAAACACCATGTTATCCTAGACTTTTACAACAAAATAATAACTTGTCTTGATGAGGGAGGGAAACAAGGAAAGATTCAAGGCATTTCAAGATTTGTAGATGTTAGAGAAATTTTAGCCATGCAGTTGAAAAATATTCTTAGGAAGGGATGCCAAATTTTTGCAGCCCATATGGAAGAGACATCTAGAGATAAAGTGACAAGTATTGAAGACCATCTAGCCTTGAAATATTTTGAAGATGTTTTTGGGGAAATCCTAGGTTTTCCACCAAAGAGAGACATTGAATTCTCTATTGATTTAGTTCCAGGAGCTTCCCCAATGTCCAAGACACCTTACAAAATGGGCACACTTGTATTGAAGGAGTTGCAAATGCATCTTGAAGGTATTTTGAAGAAGGGATAAATGTTCCCAAGTGTTTCACCTTGGGGAGCCCCCGTTCTTTTTGTAAAGAAGAAGGATGGAACCTTAAGGCTGTGTATTAATTCCAGATAGTTGAATAATGTCACAATAAAGAAAAAATATAATTTTCCAAGGATTGATGATCTTTTTGATCAGTTGAAAGGTGGAAGAATCTTTTCCAAGATTGACTTGAGATCAGGTTATCATCAAGTGAGGATAAAGGAAGAGGATATCAACAATACAACATTCAATTTTTTTGGGTATGGGTTATATTATTTGCATGGTTGAACTAGTTTTTATGTTTCACCAAGCACGTACAGGGGGTAGAGTGCCCCCTTTCCCTAGGGGTCATAGGGGGGTGGAGACCCCTTGTCCGAGGGGTTGTAGGGGGGAGGTTTTTTGCGTCCATTTTTGGGAGTTTTTTTGACACATGATTTTTGTCGATGGTTTTCTATTTCCAGTTAAGGAATTAGGTTTGTTGACTAATCCGTGTTCTTGGATTAGGGTTTTGGATGCTATCAGATCCTATATGTATATTGTATTGTAAAAAATGCATGAGATGAATGAAAATAGAATACGATGGTTTTCCCGGTTTGGGTTTCTAGGGGAAAAATATCTGTGTAATGTGTGTATTTTCCATTGTATATTTTATGTTCTTTTATTGAAAATTTGTTTGCAGTAAATAATTATACAAGGTTAAAATCTACAAAAACAAGATATGGGCATTATGAATTTACAGTAGTGCCTTTTGGACTATAAAATTCCCCAATTGTTTTCATGTGACTGATGAATGGAGTGTTCAGGGAGTACGTGGACAAGTTTGTGATTTTTTTCTTAGATGATATTCTTATCTATTAAAAGGTAGAAGAAGAACATGAGAAACATTTGAGAATGGTGTTGCAAGTCTTAAGAGATCATAAATTGTATGCCAAACTAAGTAAGTGCATATTTTATCAAAAGAAGATTCACTACTTGGGGAAAATTATATCAGCAGATGGGATAGCAATTGATCTTGAGAAGATAGAGGCCATTAGAGGGAGGAAAACACCAAGAAATGTGACAAAGGTCATATCATTTATGATTCTTACCAGTTATTACCAAAGATTCATAAAAGGGTTTTCGAAGATTTCAAACCCAATCAGTTCTTTGCAAAAGAAGGGAGTGAAATTTGAATGGACTTCCAAGTGCGAAGAAATCTTCTAGCAGCTGAAATACATATTAACAAGTGTACCCATATTAAATGTTTCATATCCAGTTGAAGATTTTGCAGTGAGCAAGGATGCATGCAAGGATGGGCTCAGAGGAGTCCTCAGTCAAAAATATCATGTGTGGTGTGATATGAGTCTATAAAACTAAAAGAGCATGAAATAAATTATGCTACACATGAATTGGAATTAGCAACCATTGTACATGCATTTAAAATGTGGAGACATTACCTCATGGGCCAAATTTTTGAGTTAAGGACATAACACTTTGTTCTGAAGCATTTTTTTTCACAACCAACATTAAATGCAAGACAAACTAGGTGGTTGGAATTTATGAGCGAATATGACTTTGAAATTAAGAATATAAAAGGAAAGGAAAATCAGGTGGCTAATGCACTCAACAAAAGAGCTCATGAAGTCCATATTTCATCCATCAACATCTTCATGATAGATTTAAAATATAAAATTCTTGAAGCAAGAAATTCAGATCAACATTATCTAAAAATAAAAGAGACATTACAACAAGGCAACTTACAACAAAAAATTAATTATTGTTAGCACAGGGGAAGACCCAAGGTTCATCTCCAAGAGCGCACCAACAAGCCCTCACTACTAGCCCTTTCGAAAACATCTGCGAAGAAGATGCAGTCTCACCCGAAGCATTTATGAGGGGGTTGCAGGATAGAGATGTCTACAACCAAGGGGAATATCAAGTGGATCTAATACAAGAATCAACAGATCATTCATATATCACTTTATCAGCTTGGATCTACTCTGCACATCTACTTATCAGTTCTAAAGCAGTAATGAAATCAAAGTATATCAATGATAGAGACATAATACCAATCACACACAACAAAAAATATACATGGTTCACCCTCTCTCTAGGGCTACATCCAAAAAACTGTGCTTTATAATATATTAAGATGAAGCATACAGTTCTTATCTACATTCTTAGCTAGAAGATCCTCTTTATTATCCTCTCTTTCTCTCCCCTCTCTACTCACCCAGCTACAAGGTCGATCTTCACACCTAGTTGAAGATCTTACAATACCATAAGGCTCTCACACTTAGCGCTTCTCTCTCACACAACAATAATCACTCTTATCATCAATACAACTATACCCAACAATACCATACCAACCCAAAGTAGGTCCTCATGACCTTTATTTATGCACTACAATAGCTCACTGACATCCTAAGGTCGATACTTAGGTGTCCAAAACCCTAGATACCAAAACCCTAGGTGTCTAAAACCCTAGGTCAACTTGATTCATATTTTCAGGGCTTCACCAACCTGTCTTTGCTTCCTTCTCGCACGGTGCTTTAAGGCATACAATGGTGGATTCATCCACTCTATGATTTATCCACGATCCTTCTTTCTTGTTGATCTGTCATCCTCGATCTCCTCATCCAATGACTTACTTCTCCTCGTATTTTCTGCTCTTTTTCTCACTTTGACCCAGTAACAGTCACTGTGTCTTCTGCGAAGTTCGCATTTTCCTTTTTCTTCCTTGATCTTCATGTACTTCCATACCCAAGGGCCAATAGACTCCCAACACTCACCTGTGACTCATCTCGAGGCACTTTAGATCTTAGCTTCCTCTTTTACTTTGATTTCAGACTGCGCAGTGCAACCTCTGCTTTCTTCTCTATGCCTCCTTTTCCTCCTTGTGTTGACTGTATTTTTTGTGTTTGGTACTCAGTTTCAGTTGCACCTGGTACCTAGACCCTTTTCTTCTTGCGTTTACTGGGAGATGCAGGGTAGTTGGTTGTCATAGTACAATTTCAACCGGCTACCATTCACTAATCCTTCCTTCCACTCCCCATTCAGAGTCTTTAATTGCGCAACTACTCCCTCTGTAACATAAGAAATATCATATGGCCCTAGCCAATGCGTTCTGAACTTCCCAGGATGTTTGATGAACTTACTGTCATATATGAGGACTAGATCACCTTGTTTAAATGCCTTCTTCTTGATGTGTCTGTCATGGTAGGCCTTCTCTCTTTCCTTCTGTACTTGTTGATGGAATCTTGCAACAAATCTGTCTTCCTCCAATTCAACCAACTGTGGAAGCCTCTCTTGAACAACGCCAGGGTCATCCATATCTGTAAAGGCAACAATTCTTTGGCTTGGTAACAAATATTCCATTGGAACAACATCTTCAAGACCGTATACCAACTTAAAAGGTGTCTGCATTGTCAGCTTCTTGCAAGTGGTTCTATAGGCCCATAATACTGTTGTTACTCTTAGATCCCAATCATCCCTGTTCAAACTGCAAATCTTCATCAGCGTTGTCCCCAAAATCTTATTGAGTTCTTCAACTGTCCCATTTGTTTGTGGATGGTATGGTGTTCTCTTCTGATGGTGGAATGCAAATTCTTCAGTCAGGGATTCAACTATCTTATTGATGAAATGTGTGCCTTGATCACTCATTAGGATATTTGGGAATCCAAACCTGGTTATGATGTCATAAAATATGAAGCACGCAGTTGTAGTTTCACTACATTCCTTAACTGCTCTTGCTTCGGCCCATCTGGTCAAGTATTATGTTGTTGTAATTATGTACCTTGATCTTGTATGCTTTCTTGGTGGGTTTATAGGTCCAATGAAGTCAATGGCCCATTTATCGAATGCTTGTAGGGTCAGTTGCGGTGCTAGTGGAATTTCATCTCTTCTGTAAGGTTTCCCAACTCTTTAGCATACATCACAGGCTCTGGAATAGTCTCTAGCATCCATGTGTAAGGTAGGCCACCAAAGGCTAGCTCTAAGAACCTTCTGCGCAATTCCGTTTCTTTCATAATGTCTTCCCACTATGCCTTCATGAGCTCCTGCGAGGATCAATGGTCATTATGCCTACATAACACATCTTCTTAATATCTCATTAGGTCCCATCTTGTATAGATTCCCAACTATAAGGGAGAAGTCTGTAGCGTGCACTACTAGTTGTTTCTTTTAAGAAATTGTGTACTCACTAGGTGTCATTCCTATTGATATGAACTGGACTATCTCTATGAAGTGGTCATCGATCTTTCTAATGTCTAGTAGATGTGCATCCGATAGTGCATCCTCCAAACTGGTTGGTGCTTCACCATGTTCCAACCTTGACAACTGATAAGGACCTTTGTTCATTCTCCCTGGCTTTACTATGATCTCAAAATCATATTCCTGAAATAGCAGAAACCATCTGCATATCTTTCCCCCCAACAATGGCTTGTTCACTAGGTATTTCAATGTGGAGTGATCAGTAAACATTTTAAAGTGTCCTCCCAACAAGTAGTGGTGAAATTTCTGCAATGCATACACCATGGTTAACCCTTCTCACTCAGTGGTGGTGTAATTAATCTCAGTAGTTGATAGCTTCCTACTAGCAAAGGCTAGTGGGTGGTCAATATCTCCTCCTCCAGGTTGTGCTAACAAAACTCCTAAATCAATGGGAGATGCATCGACATGCACATGGAATTCTTTGGTCCAATCTGGGAAAACCAGGATAGGTGTAGTAACCATTTTTTGTTTCAGTGTGTAGAAGCTCTGTTGGCATTCTTCTGTCCAACTAAACTGACAATCTTTTTTCAACATCTTCTCCATGGGTGTTGTGATTTGAGCATATCCTTTGATGAACTTTCTATAATATATTTTGTGTCCCAATGTAGTGCGCAACTTTTTGACTAAAGTAGGAGGGGGTATATCAACTATAATGGCAATTTTGGATGGATCTACCAACAATCCTTTCTTGCATACAATATGACATAGAAACACTCCAAATGGTGAGAAGAAAATGCATTTCTTCAGGTTCAGTGCAATTTGACACTGCGTGCATTTATCCAACATTATCATTAGACATTCAATATGATTCTTTAATAAACTAAAAATAGTCAAATCATCAAAATATGCTTCTAGAAATTTATGCAGAAATTCCTTGAATGCTTCGACCACCACCCTGGAAAAGATGGTTGGGGCATTCTTTAATCCAAATGGCATCACTGTATACTGATAGGACCCCCATTCTGTTGCAAATGTGGTCTTATGGTGATCTTACTTGGAAAACTGAATCTGATGGTATCCTGAAAATCCATCTATAAAAGAATATACTTCATGGCTTCCCACATTATCTAACACTTCGTCAGTGAATGGTGTAGGGAAGGAGTCATGCAAACAAGAAGCATTCATCTTCTTGATATCTACGCATATCCTAATCTCTCATGTCTTCTTTTCTTGTACCACCATAGGGATAATCCACTCTGAATCTTCCACAGGTTCTATAATCCCTGCTTCCAACATTCCGTCGAGATCAATCTTCACTTTTTCCTTATATTTAGGGTTCAGTCTGTACGACATTTGTTTTACTGGTCTAGCATCTGGATTTAAAGGAATACTCATCTCTCCCATAGGTCCTTTAATACCCTTCATATCAATGAACTTGGTCGGAAACAAGTCATGATATTCATGCAGTAACTATGTAATTTTGTCAATGGTAGGAACATCCCAATAATCTCCGACATTTGCAAGCTTCAGTGTCTGTTCTATTCCTATATTGACCTTCTTTATCTTGATCGGTTGTTCAATAAATGGTAATTTGACTCCTGGTCCTTCTACATCTCTCTGTCCTTCTATTTTTGTGATGTTCACCTTCCTCGGATCATCGTCTTCATCAACGTTGATGTTGTAACAACCTTGTAGTTTTTGGAGAGGCACAATCCATTCGTCGTATTCTTGTTCCAAGGGAAGGCTAGATACCTCCTCGAATACTTTATGTCTCACAATCTATAATGCTTTATCTATTGAAGGATATTGACTTTAAAATAAGAAGGTGGTTACAAAATTCTGAACCATACCTTTCCAATCTATAGTGATGAGGTGCAACTCTGCTTGAAGGTACCAATTGATAGGTGTCGTGTCTAGTGCATTGATGAATTTTTGTACCCATTGTTCTTGAGGAATGTTTCTCTAGGATTCCTCACAGCTTCACACATGGTCCTTTGGGCAGCTTCAACCTATGTATCAAACTTTGCAGCCTTATACTTGTGTTGAGAACCATGTTGTCATCAGGGTATGACACTATATATAATCTGTAATGTTAATTTTGCGTTCCCCCCACCATCTTGTTGGGGTTTCTCTCAAGGCCTCATCCATCGCCAACAGTCTTTGTTGCATTGGTATACTCTCTTCAAAGTTTGACAAAAAGGTTTCTAAAGGATTTAAACCATCAAGGGTGGATAAGTTACTTATGGTTGTGCCAATCCAACGAACTTCTCTGGTTAATCTAGAACATCTTCTTGTAGATACTTCATACATTTTATTATGCTAGTTCTCCAGTGCTTCTTTTGAGTCTGATGAAAATACATTGTCACTTCGTGAGCTTAAGTTTCCATCGACTGTGGGATTAATGTAATCCTGTTGTCTGGTTGTTAATTTGTATATATTTTCTAGTTCATATGCACAGTCTTCTTCTCTAATGGGATTTGTGTATCGTTGACCTTCATTTGGATCTAAGGGTGCAATGACCCTAAGGCCATATTTTTCAAAATTCATACGTCTCTTCTTTAAATCAACCATAGTGGAATTATTGAAGGCCCAATCAATTCCTAACAACGCATGGTAAGGGAAACTATCATCAACTATCTCAATTACCTCGAAATCTGCAAATTTTCTTACTTTGTCAATGTCCATAGGGACATGTTCCAATTTGCCAAATGGAATTACAGCTTGTTGGTTAGCCATCCTAATCCTGATAGGGGACTAGATCAACTTCAATTTTCCCATCAGTGCCCAGGTTTTCTTCGTCATGACATTGACCTCCGACCCTAAGTTGAGGACTACATAATCTATCTCATACTCTCCTATTTGAGCATTCAAATGTGATTCCTTATTGGTCCTTCTCTTCTTACCAATTTGGTGTACTTCCCTATTGAGTAAGGGGTCTATCTTTCCTAGCTCATATTGTTTGATTAAATTTTGTAATTCTTGTACAACGCTCTCATCCTCAATCAACCTAATACAATTATATAGGAATTCCATGAGCTTGCTTACCTCTTTTTCTTCTTTTGGCGAAGCAGAATGATCAAATTCCATAGGCATTCCATATTCTCTCACTTATGGTCTTGTCTTTGATGAGGAACCTTGGTCTCCTCTAAATTATTTTCTTGCCTCCTCAAACATTTGTCTTTCTTTCTTTGCATCAAGCATTTGTGTCTTCTCTATAGCTTTCATGATTCCTGAGTCTTCTATAATCTTCCCTTGGGTTAGTCTGTCTTCTCCTGTAACAACGCCTCCTCTGGTTATAACAACCACTATAGGGTCTTCCTTGTGAGGTTTAGCATATATTAGTTTCACTTGCGGGTTCTTCTGAGGTCCTCATCTTTCCTGAAGATTACCTAGCAGCACAGGACAATCTTTTCTAACATGTTCAAACGTGCTACAATAACTGCAAGTAGTACAAGGGTTCTAACAATCCCTTTTGAGGTGTCCTGGATGTGCACAGTTATAATAGTTTATCTATCCCCGGCCTTGACCCATTCCTCCTTCCCCTCCTCTTCCTCTGAATCCACCACGGGGATTGAATTTTCCTCTCCCAGGGGAGTTATACTGCGTAGTGTTTCCTTCTTGCGGTACTTCGCCTTGAATCTTATATATGTCTCTTGAACTTTCATGAATGATATCATAAGCCCTACAATCCCTATCATCATGTCCCACGAACTTACAGAATGTTCAATACAAATTTTTGGGTGTCTGAACATATTTTTTCATGTAATAGCACTCACCAGGGCGATGCTTATTTCTACATACCTCGCACCAGGGTAAGGTTACTTGCTTCAAAGGGCTCAGAGCTCTAGAAGCCAAGTATTCATTTAATAGGGGACATTGTTCCTTGTCATGGCCTTCTGATCTACATCTGACACACCAGATGTATTCTCTTTTATTGTTTCCCTTGTCTTTCTTCATATCTTTGACCTATAGAGACAAAATATTTAGCTGACTCAAGATCTGACTCATATCTGAGCTGGATTGTCCCATAGGGGTTGATTATAACTTCATGGCGATCTCCAACACCTTAGATTGCGAAGAAATATTTTGTTGCATCAGAGGAACTATGATGTGTGGTAAGAGGGAAACAATGAACCATTATTTGTTCTGTTCATTTGGGATCTGAAAAGACAATCAACCTGTTAAGGTTTTGAATCTCTGATCAAATTCCCAAATAGGTTCAGCCACCTTCTGCTTGATCTCCTTTAGTTATGTAATACACTGTGACTCCGACTTGGGTTTCGTGAACTCTCCAATCAGCACATTGTTAATCTGATTCAGTGGCTTAGGCTATGAAAGTCCTTGAAAAAGCTTCATATATCATCTCAATGCGTGATCCCTTAGAGTGGTACTAAACTGGGTTCTTTTGACAGCTTCGTCCGTGACATTTTTAATATTCCATACAGCTTCACATAGGAACCAACGTTGTTCAGGATCTTCAGATCCATCTCCCCTAAAGATAGGGAGTCTCATCTCATATTCCATAGATCTTCCTAGGGTCCCTGTCTGAGTATGTGGTGGATTACTAGTGATAGGGCTCTGGGTAGTCTGGTGACTCTGACTTATCTGTTTGCTTAGTGTTTTTGAATCAACAAGAGGGACAATAGTACTTACTTCAATGGTTTGCGCATTTTCTAAAGTCTCAAGTTATTCTCGGTGAAGCTCTTTAGCTTTCCCTTCCTCTGTCCTAGTAGGTTCTGAATGCTCCTCATCTATCAGATCTACCTCTTCTCCACTATAGAAACCTTTTTCCCCGTAGTTCTTCTTGAACAAGTTCACAAGGTGAAATTCTATGAACACTCTCCTACTGCACGTATGTCCAGCTTCTATGTCGTTGTCACTATCTGAATTCTTAAACATTAGCCTTTCTAGATCCGACCAATCTACTGTATCTTCAAGATGTTCTTCTCATGCAATAGAATATTGAGTCTCAACTTCAGGAATTGTAAAAATTTCCCTCTGGGTCACTTAAAGAAATATCTCTCAGCTTGGCTATATGACTCTACTCTGTCAATGAAAAACTCTGTGATGTACCCTCCAATGGTGCTATCAAACTAGTTATCTACTACTCGTGACATGGTGTTATCAACTCTCTTGACCTTCTTGATCAACTCTGACGTCCACACTACAGGAGGTCTAGATTGGTTCTCGAACTGGGTATATGCTAATCTAGCTAGCCACTCATACAACTCCTGATGGATTCCCCCAAAGAAAATTTTGTGTATATCAGTGAAGATATATTTCTCCAACGAATCCTCTCTACTAAGATTAGGGTTCTTGTTTTGGGCTTCAACGAAGTCTTTTTCTTGATCCTCTATCCACTTTTGAGTATCTGTCTTTGATGGGAACCACCTTCACATTCCCTCGAGAAGATTCCTGTCCCGACAACAGAACGATTTGTTGGCACAGGGGCAGACCCAGGGTTCAGCTCCAAGAGCGCACCAACAATCCCTAACTATTGGCCCTTTCAAAAACACCTGCGAAGGATATGTAGTCTCACCTGAAGCAGTTATGAGGGGGTTGCAGGACAGAGATGTCTACAACCAAGGGGAATATCAAGTGGATCTAATACAAGAATCAACACATCATTCATATATCACTTTATCAGCTTGGATCTACTATGCACATCTACTTATCAGTTCTAAAAAAATAATGCAATCATAGTATATCAATGACAGAGACAGAATAACAATCACACACAACACAAAATATATGTGGTTCACCCTCTCTCTAGGGCTACGTCCATAGAACTGTGCTTTATAATATATTAAGACAAAGTATACAATTCTTATCTGTGCTCTTAGCTAGAAGATCCTCTTTCTTCTCCTCTCTTTCTCTCTCCTCCCTGTGCACCCAGCTACAGGGTCAATCTTCACACTCGGTTGAAGATCTTACAATACCATAAGGCTCTCACACTTAGCGCTTCTCTCTCACACAACAATAATCACTCTTAGAATCAATACAACTATACCTAACAATACCGTACCAACCCAAAATAGGTCCTCATGACCTTTATTTATGCATTACAATAGCTCACTGACATCCTTAGGTCGAGACCTAGGTGTCCAAAACCCTAGGTCAACTTGACCCATATTTTTAGGGCTTCCCTGTCATGTCTTTCCTTCCTTCTCGCGTGGTTATTTAAGGAATCTAATGGTGGCTTTCTCCGCTCTCTAATTTTTTCATGATCCTTCTTTCTTTTTGATCCGTCATACTTGATCTCCTCATCCAACGACTTACTTCTCTTCATATTTTCTTCTCTTTTTCTCACTTTGACCTAGTAACAATCACTGTGTCTTCCGCGAAGTTTGCATTTTCCTTTTTCTTCCTTGATCTTCGCATACTTCCATACCCAAGGGACAACAATTATTATGAGTTGAAAGAGGATGGAATTCTCATGTACAAAGGGAAAATATATGTGCCAAATTACAGAAAGATGAAAAATATTGTTCTAACGAAAATGAATAGTGTGCCATATGTTGAGTACCCATGATATTGTTGGATTACAGAGTGGGGGGGTGAATCAATAATAGCGTAATTATAATCATTTTTCTCCAAATAATCCAAGTGTTATATCAATGTAGAATTATTATCCAATAATGAGCAATAAGAAATGAACAATCACACACATACATAGTACACTAGTGTTTTACGTGGAAACCCAAATCAGGAGAAAACCACATAATGCTTTATCTTATATGTCTTTAAGAATTTCATTCATTGGAAGCACTAACTTCCTTTGTTTTCTAGTTGCAACTGGAAGGAGGCTCCAACCCCCTAGTTTCTTAGGCTACAACCTGAGGGAATCTCCAACTCCCCAATTCTCTGGCTACAACCAAAAGGAGGCTACAACCCACTATGTTCTCTCGCTACAACCGAAAGGTGGCTACAACCACTTGTCCTTGCCCCGTCCAACCGCCCTGAAGTAAAAGTATAATGATGGAACCACTGTCACACTATCACTGTGATATATACCGCTATAAACATGTACCAATAAACCTAAACCATGCATCAACCATGCATCAACCTGTACCTCAACCTGTACCATAAACAAGTGCATCAAACATGCACCAACCTGTACCAAACAATATGTAATCAACCTGTACCATAAACAAGTGCAACCAAACATGTACCAAGTATGTACCAATCATGTTTCAAGTACTCATCAACTATGACTCATCAATATGTACCAACATCATCAACTATACACCTCATGCATGTGCCAACTCATTAACTACTTGTCTCAAGCATGTACCCAACTTGTACCTCAACCAAAATCCCTCATCAATTTCATCATCCGAATATGATTTGTAAATCTATAACAGACCTATTGTATATGATCAAATACCTTCAAATATTCCTTAAATTTAACAACAAGAGACTAGCACTTTCATCTATCGTGTCTTTAGTCTCACAAGACTAGTTTTGGATTAGTCAACAACCCTAACTTGAAATAATCATAACTTTGTACTTGTAATGAATAAAGATATGAAACTGATACACAATGTTCTTCAATGTGTCTTATGCAATTCCTCCAGGTGTCACTACATGTAACCTCTCAAAAAATCATTTATGGAAAAAATGGCACACCTTGTTGAATTTTGCCTTATTCTAGAGAGCGACCTTGTAGAGCGTGCCCTGCACGGAATATTTGTTGAATTGATCTGAAAATATTAAAAACATACTAAAGACTGTATTCTAACCAACTCATTTGTTCTTATTGAATTTGGATCTTTTATGAAGAAGTTATGACGTTTTTACCTGAAACGCCTGTTTTTGACTAGTTTCGGGACTACCCACAAACCCTATTTTCCACGGAGTGTAACTCAAAAAATACAACGACCCACAAGATGAATTTTTTACCATAGATGATTTGATATGTTTCCTCAATGGCATAGAAATTTCACGGTCTGAATCATTCTATAAAAATAATTATTGCGAAAATGGTGAGATGACCTGGAAAAAACATACCTTGGAAAGCATCATCAAAATAATTTATCCTTCCTTGAATTTCGACCTTCTTTTCTTCACTTTCCTCAGAAATTTGG
>ML830667.1:123706-146314 GCA_009831015.1 Picea engelmannii | reverse complement strand
ATTATATCACTTTGCTTCCTAAATCACTAGAGGGTTCTCCTGAAGGAGTAGTCAATAACGACATAGCCTCTGAAATTAGAAGTTCTACTCCATTGGAGGAATCAATACTTCTCGTAAACCCATTATTGAGTGTTGTACAAGATCCACATTTGCTCCAAATTAATTCATCGAGAGACATTGTTGCTGAAGAATACATTGAAATACCTATTGGACCTCATGTGGAGTCTGGTGTAGACGATCCATTTTTTCAAAGTGAGTTGTTTAGAACTTCGGTTCATGATGTTATGAATTTTGATCCTAGCACTCCTGGTCCTAATCGTACTCTTTGGAGGACCTCTTCAGGACAAGATATTTTTGATAAACTAGGAATGAGACATTTACGCTCGGGAACTCCTAATCAACCTATGGCATAAAAAAATCATGTGACTTCCACTACTTATACCGTACCTTTAGATAATTTTATTGGTGCAACCAGTAATGTCGTCACAGTTTCAGACCAATTGTTGGTTGGTTCTCTCTCAATTCTTCCTCTTCATCTTACTAGATCTACCATGGTCTCACAAAATATGCCTCTTTTTTCCAGAAATACGGTGATCACCCAAGCTCCTATTGGAACACCACTTCCACTTAGATCAAATCCATCACTTCTCCCTGGGTATAACGCTTTGAACACTTCCATTTATATTCCTTCCCATAATCCATTCGGAGGGTCTAATATTTTTGTTCCTCCTAGGTATAATGCTACTAGTCATTTTGTTCCTACACATGCCCAGGTTCTCTCTAGGGGGCCTTACGTTCCTCCTCCACCTTCACCTGGAGGATATAATCATTTTGGCCCTAGTAGCTCCAATCCAGTTGGAGGCACCATTCATTTTTTCACTTCTAGTTTTTAGATTCCTATTGGAGGTCAACCTCAAGTTGAGGGACAACCTCAAGTTGGGGGAAAACCTCAAGTTGGGAGGCAACCTCAAATTGCGGGACAACCTCAAGTTGGGGGGCAACCTCAAATTGGGGGAAAACCTCAACTTGGGGGAAAACCTCAACTTGGAGGCCATAACCCAGTTTATGGGCAAAGTATACCCAGATTACAATATCAACCTTGGAATATTCCTTTCCAAGGGAATCAACAATTGTCTGGGGGGAAGCATCCTCAAATTAATTCTTTTTTACCCCCTAATCTTGGGAAACCGTATCCAGGTTCTATGAATCCTACTTGGGGTCAAAATTTTTAGTTTAATTCTCCTTTCCAAGGGAGATTACTTAATCAAAAACCTCTACAACTAAATATGTCAGGGCTATATAACTATCTACAGACTGCTTATGGTCCTACTGGTATACCTATGGGACTACCTCCTCAAAGTTACCAGTCTTCGCAAGTGAACAGATAGTTTCCATTTCTTGCTACTTTGGATTTACCGGATTTATCTAGGATTTTGAATGATCTTATTTTTCGTTCTCCTTATTGGCCTGTAGTACTGGAAAAATTACCATCTGACATTCCTAAGTTTGATGGTCGATTAGGAGAAGACCCAAATAATCATGTCATGACTTTCCATATTTTGTGTTTGTCCAACTCATTGATGGATGAATCTATAAGATTACGACTTTTCCAACGAACTCTTACAGGTTCAACAACCAAATGGTATATTGAGTTACCATGAGGATTATTTAATGAATCCAATACCCTAGCCATGGACTTCTTAACGCATTACCAATTTCCAATTTGATATGAGACAGGAACTAAAATTTTGAGTTCATTTAAACAATCCTCTTCCACTCATATTTCTGATAATATCCATGAGTGGAAGAGGATAAGACGTTTAATCAAAGTTCTCCTTCATGATCAACTATTGACTGAGTGGTTTACCAAATCACTCATTGGTCCTATATCCCTTGATGTTGCAATAGGGGGTGTCATCATTGAAGAGCAGGCGATTAGTCGTGCTCAATATCTAGATCTCATTTATTCGCAAACGGGCACACTATATGACTTGATTCTTGATTCTCCTTGTCCATCTACGAATCCTACCCCAACACCTCCAGTATCTTCTCATGATGTTGATGGCGTGATTGGAATTTTTCCTGATGAGACTTAGTCTAAACAAGCCCGTCATACCAATCCCAATTCTACTACCTCTAATATACAAAGTACTCTTAACCGAACTCCTTCCCCTGATAAAACCTCTGAAGTCAATTCAATTCAATCTACGCCTAATGGTAAAAATAAAAATAAAAAGAAAGGGAAGGGTAGGAATAAGGAGGAAAAAAATAATAATCAACAATTTGAGAAACCCAAAACACAACCTGTTGATGACAAGGACAAACGTAAACCTCGTTATCCTTGCCTTATTTGTGGTGACGATAATTATATGAAAGATTGTCCACGATGTGTCGAGGTTACTAAATTCCTGCAAGGGACTGGAACAAATCCTACACCTGTCATCTTGTCACAACCTTTTCCTTCTCAACAACAAGACAAATTGGTTATTCATGACCAACCTTCTCCCTCTACCACATCTTATGTACTTATGTGTATTGGTGACTCCAAGAAGAACGGATTTGTAGTCGCAACTCAAGCCAAATATTTTTCTCCTTTGAAAGATAAAGTTGATGATTCACCACCTTCGTTGGTTCAACCTCCTCCCCCAACTTCACCTCCAATTGATCCTCTTCATCTCGAAATATTGGGCCTAGATACAGTTCTTCGTCCTCCTCCCAAGGGTGTTGTTCAAAAGTTCTCATTTAATCCTCACGCACGTGCTGCCCAAAACTACAATATTGTATAATACCTTGTGCAAGCACCCTCTGTGATGTCGACTCTCGAAGTCCTTCAAAGTTGTTCTACTCAATGAAAGGTGTTGTTAAAGGATATTGGTGGAATTGATCCCATCGATACTAATTTGATAATATTTGACTTGGAAGATCATATTCCAAGGCTTCCTCATCAATTAGCATTTCAGATCCAAGTTGTTGTAGAAAATAAGAATATATGTCAAACTGTTATTGATCAAGGAGCCTCGACTTGCGTTATGTTCATTAATTTTTGGAAATATATTGTCTCTCCTGCCCTTACCGAGTCGCACAATACTCTTAAGGCCTTCAATGGTACAATTTTTAAACCTTATGGTTTTCTTCCTTCATTGTCTATTATGTTAGAAGGAAAGGTGGTTAATGTTGAGGTTGAGGTCTTTGATGCACCTCTTGATTACAACCTTCTACTTGGCCGTAGATGGATTGACTCCATGCACGCAATTGTTTCTACTCTTTTCTGTGTGTTACGTTTCCCACACCAAGAAAAATTCATTAATGTTGATCAACCAGACTTCTTTAATTCTAATTCACGTACTAGAAACGTAGCTTTTATTTCGAAAAAACCTCTCGGTTATGATAATGTCAGCATAGGTATTTTAAAATATTCAACCTTGATGGGTAATTTGCCTATTCTGCGACCCGATATTTCTCCTCTTTTTTTTTCCTCGATTAACATCATATCAACCTCTATTCGTGAAACCCCTGAGTCTTATGACCCATGGATAGTACCTATATCTGGTGACTATCTTCGTTACGGTGATAGGATGCCTTTAAGTCCAGTGGAATCAACTTATCAAGCTATTCAATCGACAACTCCCTCTCCTCCTTCTCTCAGTGATACATCTCTTGTATGTTCCACGTGATCTTTCTTACTGATAAGATGATCATGATGGTCATGTACATGGAAGATACTCCATGGGACGATGGGCATCATTATTCTATTCTCTTCCTAGAACATGAGACCATAGAGAATTACCAACGGATTTTGACTCCGTCTACCGTTGTTGTTATTTCTTCTGTTCTTGATTCAACACACGATGTTTTGTGTGAAGGAAGCTTGAGTAATATTTCACTTACCATTCCTCTTGACATATTGATTAAACCCAGATTCGTAGAAAATGTTCATGTCAGTGCCTCATGTTCTGCTGGTGAGATCTGCACTTATAAAGTCCTTTTCCAAGAATTCTGTGACGTTTTTGCCTAGAGTTATGAAGAAATGCCTGGTATTGATCCTGATATTTTTATGCATGAGATTAAGACGTACCCGAATGCTAAACCCGTTTGGTAGAGACTTCACCCATTACATCCATGTAAATTCGTTGCTATTAATCTTGAATTTGAAAAAAATCTTAAAGCTGGCTTTGTCTATCCTTTGGCTTTGACCGATTGGGTATCCAATCTTGTTCCCATTAACAAGAAACAAGGCACGATCCATGTTTGTGTATATTATAGGGATATAAACAAAGCTTGTCCCAAAGATAATTATCTAACCCCTTTCTTTGACCAAATTCTTGACGACTGTGCTGGAAGTGAAATCTTCTCCTTGATGGATGGTTTCTCCGGCTATAATAAAATCAATATTTTACCTACATAACAACATAAGATTGATTTTATTTTCCCTTGGGGAACCTTCGCATACTAGAAACTACCTTTTGGTCTCTAAAACGTTGGAGCGAATTTTCAGTGTGCTATGTCTTACGCTTTTCATGACATTAAGCACATCATAAAACCCTATCTAGATGATCTACCGGCACATTCTATGCATATTCAAGATCACCTGGCACATCTACGGGCCATTTTCCTACGCTGTCATTATTATCGCATACGTTTGAATGCACAAAAATGTGTTTTTTGTGTGGAATCCAAACGACTTATTGGTTTTATCGTGTCTATACATGGGATTAGGGTAGACCCCTTAAAGGTTGAGGCTATTCTTAATCTACCTTCTCCTTACACACTACGCCAAATCCAAAGTTTGCAAAGGAAGACAAACTTTTTACATTGATTCATTCCCAACTACATTGAATTGACAAAAGGATTTACTCGGCTTCTCAAGAAAGGTTACAATTTTTTATGGGACGACACTGCAAATAAATCCTTTGAAGCTTTGAAACTCGCCTTAACTCGTACACCACTATTGTTTCCACCTAATTATAGTTGAGATTATTTCTTGTACTTAGCTGCTTCGAACTCTACCATTTCTATGGTTTTAGTCCAGGAGGATGATTCACACGATGAACATGTTATATACTATTTGAATCGGAGTCTCACAACTACCGAAACCAAATATTTACATGTGGAGAAACTGGTCTTGGCAACTTTTCAAGTTGTTCAACGCTTTTGTCACTACATCCTATTACGCAGAACAAAAGTAATTTCTGATTGCAACCCCATCCAAGATATCCTTACTCAACAATTGTTGGGGGGGAATTACTCTAAATGGATAGTTATTCTCCAGGAGTTTTATTTGGAGTTTGAACGTGCCAAGTCAAAGAAGTCTTTGGTTTTTTTCAAATTGATATGTGACCTTCCCTCTACTGAGACAAAAACTGGGGCATAGGATTCCTTACCTGACGAATCCCTGTTTCTGATCAATTCTGATGACATATGGTATAGAGATATTATCATCTATCTCCAGACCCAAACTTTCTAGCCTGATCTTTCCAGTACAAACCGTCGTTGTATCTGGTATCAAGCCCGTTAATACATTATCCTTGGTGATACCCTTTACTGTCATGGTATTGATTCCATACTTCGACAATGTCTCACCTATGATGAAGCTAAGAAATCTTTGAATGACTTTCACTTTGGAGCATGTGGCGGTCATATGTCTGGGTATGCCACTACCCAAAATATCTTATGATATGGTTATTTCTGGCCTTCGTTGTTTAAGGATTGCATTACTTCCCTCTAGAAATGCCACACTTGTCAAACCTACAATAATAAGATCAAATCCCACCCTGCTCCTCTTCGACCTGTAGTTTTAGTTTGTCTATTCGCTAAATGGGGTATTGAATTCATGACATGTAACCCTCTCTCACCCAGGGGGCATGGATACATTATTGTAGTTGTGGATTATTTCACTAAATGGGATGAGGCAATGCCTACATTTGATAATACCAAGAAAACTGTGGTGTTATTTATATTCAATCATATCATTACTAGATTTGGTGTTCCTCAAGCCATCGTTACTGATCACGGTAGTCATTTTCACAATTTCATGATGTCTGAACTTACTGAGAAGTTGGGTCTTCGACATGAAAAATCAACCACCTATTATCCACATGCCAATGACTAGGTTGAAGAAATCAACAAAGTTCTCACCACTATGCTTCAATGGATGCTAGGAATTCATAAGCCAAATTGGCACATGATGTTGTTCTCGGCATTGTGGGCCTATCAAACATCCGTTGAATCTACCAAGGGATTCACACCTTTCCAGTTAGTATATGATATCGAAGAAATTTTGTCTATTGAATGTGAAATCCCATCTTTGAAACTAGTTGTCGAACTTCTCCCTAACACCTCAACCGAAGAGGAACATCTTTTGTATTTGATGAAATTAGATGAAACCCATCGTGATGTTTCCTTAGTCATTCAAAATCATAAAAAGTGCGTCAAATCTCAATATGAAAATCATGTCAAACCACATGTTTTTCTAAAGGTGTTCTAGTTCTTCTTTACGAGGAATATCATGATTTGCTAGGGGTTAGTAAATTCGAGCCTATGTGGTGCGGTCCTTATATTGTGAAACAAGTGTTGGAAAAATGGGCTTATGAACTGGTGGATTATGATGGAATTCCTTTGAGTGCACCCAGAAATGGGATTTACTTGAAGAAGTACTATGCTTAAATCATTTTTGCATGAGTGTTGTGTATTTTTATGTATCATACTCTTGTGTGATTTTTCATTTTTGGTTCCACCTTTCGGCTGCTTACCTTGCATTGTGCTTGGTTTCCAGATGTCAGTGTCTTCATTGCCCTATATTGGCTTTGTTGATGTCACTAGTCAGAGTACTCAAAAATTAGTGTTTGTTGCTTGGGCAATCTATGCACCTACGGATGAATTAATCAGTCTACATGGTGTTTTCCTTGGTCGTGCAACTAAAAATATCGTGGAATACAATGCAATTATCGAGTTAATAACTGACGTTGTTTCACTTGGAATATGTCATCTTATTGTATGAATTGATTCATATCTAGTAGTACTACAGTTGAGTAATGTTTATTCTATCTGAAGTCCTACTTTGTTAAGGGTCTATTTATGATTTCGCCTCTTGGAATGTCATTTTGATTACATTGAATATCAACACATTCCTAGATGTCTAAATACATTGACAAATGCATTGGCTAATTATGTGTTAGACAGACATTTGAGACATTTATAAAATCCAATCACATTTTGTACATAAAACAAGTAAGCCGGTAGGAGCCTTATATTTATAACGATAAGAGTTTGGAAAAAGTGTTTTTGTCCGAAGACCAAAATATAAAAAATCTGAATCCCATGGCTTCATATACAAAAAGCATCAAGGATGTTGCTCACTATAGCAATATACTGTCTGTGCTACTCTATAGAGAAATCGACCGATGGATGTGGATACACCCATTGTGTGGCATTGGTAGTGCCTAGGGAGCTCATCCATAGTAGCATCATGGAAATGCATGGTCAATCCCTCCAGGTTCTATTCTACAGCCTCAAGGTCCACGATAGCCATTCCTTCTACAACACCTCTTTCTATGTGCCTCTGGATGGGAGATGATCCCAACAGACGATAAGGTCCCACATCTGCATTGATGAGAGCACTCAATTAGTCATCGGATAAATAACACAAAAAACATGTTATATCATTAAAATAACAAAAACATTATATAAACAAAATTTCCTTCTTACCTATGTCCCCCCACTGGGACCCGTCAGAAATATCCAGATCCAGATTTCCACAGAAGTCTACTCGGCATATGCATACTATTCAACCATGAGCAGTTGAGTCCTCAACCATTGAAAGAAGACATCATCATATTTGAAGATGGGAACACCTCCATGTCGATCCATGAGATCTACCCACCTATTCATTCTTAGATCCTATGGAGCGGGTATACCCCACTCCACCTATAGTCGTAGGACTGGAACCCTCTCCAATAATAAGGACACCAAAATAGACCCATATCCAAATTGTTTTAACCCACCATTTCGGCACTTGGTAAGTTGTTTCTTCATGCTTTTTAGGACCCCCTCACACCAGTTGAAAATGGCTCTGCAAATCCATATGAGGAGCTTCATGCCCTGCCATGCGAGTAATAGTGTAAAGGATAGTCCGCAAAGGTAAATCTCAGACACCCTTGATAGCTACCTTTCCGCTATGTTTCTCAATACCTGGCACATAATGATGGCGAATGTAGTAGTCCATAGGCTCACCTCCACCCTTGTTGCCTGTAAGTGTCACCTGTGAACCACTGCAAGATAGTCCTGTCAGGAAATAGATATCCTCGATATCTATTGTGAGTGTGTGGACACCCACACAAAATGCCTGCTCTTTCACATCCCACATGTGAACCAAGCACTCTAGTAGTTTCAACTGGGCTCTCATGCTCTGAATCCTAAAGAATTTTAGTAACCCACACTGCCTGAGAGCCATAATTATTCCCGAGTCATTTCCGGTGAAGTAATATTCTTCTTCATTCTCTCGCTCGTACCATTCTAGCATATTAACCAAGGAAAGCCTACTAAGGAACCATAAGATGAGATTAGAAACATAAAATTCTTTCTTGGGGTTTTTTTCTTGTTAGGTTTATATTTTTTAAATATTTGGTTGCGATCATCGCAGGCCTACACATTTGCAAAGTGTGATGTCATCGCACCCTACCTATAGGGTCACCTGTGATGATCCTAGATCGTCATAGTTCACGATATAGAGCACTTGTGACACAAATTAACCCCTAAAAATTAACCCAAAGACACAAATTTAACCAATAGAAATCAATTTTGAAACCATGAAAAGATGAAGGAGAAGGAGATTACCTATTTGATGGAGATGATTCATGAAATGATTCGTCGTGCGCTCCATAATCAACAGTTGAAAATCGGGGTGAAAAGGGGCTTTAGAGAAATATTTGAGTAAAATTACAAATGAAATGGTAAAATGGTGTTTTTAACCTATTTTATTGACTTTTATCACTTTTCATTTGCAAATTATATTATTTTTATGCTTTATCCATGCCCTAAAGTCTTAACAACTTTACAAGTGTTGACTTTTACAGATTACAAAGTCTAGAGATGAGACGTTGGAACAAGGGTCCACCCATTTTTGGTTTGTTTTTGTGTATTTTTTGCGTGTACAGATCCTTTTAGGGTTTTTTAGGAAAAACTACGATAAGAGTCTTATTTCTTTATCACGCTCGTGAAACCATGAGAATGTAATCGAGTAGTCTTTTTTCATTTTTCAAACTCGTATTGGAAACATGAAAAAAAAAACCTATGGAGTATCCTTTAAGCTCTTTTCAATCTCTCTAAACTTGAAAAGATGTCCGAGTGACCTTGTTCTTTTCATGCTTGTAAAAGTATTTGAAGAAAACATCTGATGAGCGGTAGGTTATCACTTTTTTGGTCTTGTTAGATTAATTTACGAAAAAGGACTTGATGGAGTTCTCTTTAAGTGTTTTTCAGACTCTCTAAAATTGAAAAACCCTTGAGTTTTCTTTCCTTGGACTCATTAAACAAACATCGAAAGACCCATATGGGATTGAACCACTCCTTCTTAGGGTTTGTTAAACATACTCTGAGGGACTTGTCTGAAGGATGAGCTTACATATACAAGCATATGTTATCCTCCTCAAGCTTGCGTAAAAATAAAGAGATACTCACCATAAATGGTGGGGGGAAATTGGGAAAGAAATGTGTCTTTGTATTTGTGTTAGTGGTAGTAATAGTTTCTCTTGAACATGACACCCCCCTTTATCATTGCATCTGGGTTGGGAAATCCATTTTTCTCTCGTTTGACCATCCACAAGTTCATATGTTAGGTCCTTCGTGATTTTATGCTATCAATACCATTGTCGTATCATTCATATGTTCAAGAGAAGTCCAACCTAAACAAACCTTCTATCGAGTCAGCCATCTGCAATTATAAATTTTCTACAATGTCGGTCTTTCCTGTGTCAGTTCTGAATCACTTCATACTCTAATATACTTCAAATATGTTACATATTTCATTTCATTGATGGGGGATACATCAAGGCCCTCATGTGACGATTCTTTTCCTGTCGACTTCAATACATTATCCGAGAACAAGACTTTGAAATCATTTAGTACCTTAGAGCCTGCATGCCTCAATGGCAGGTTTCTTCTCTTTCAATAGTGGGTTCACATCATTGACCCATGATTGGAAGATTCCATCGAATGTTCGACTTCAAATCATTTATTCACATTCTTTGGATTGTACTAGGGTACCTTGGGAGTCATTGACATCAATGGTGATTTCCCTAGCACTTGTTAACGGTTTTCGTTAATGACCTGTAATCAAGTGGTTTCTACCATGTTCGACTTCAACACCTATAATCACAAGGATAGATTCGTACTTAGAGACGATGGAAATGAAGACCCTGGATCTTGTCATTTTGATCTAGGTTGTGACGTAGTATTCATGAATTAGAGCTCACACATAGATCGACTGTGTATGTCTTGTGGCTATGTCCGAGTTTGAATTATTTTAGAGCATAGATCCATAGTGTATTCCTCGTGGCTATGCCGAATTATGATGACATGGATCCATGGTGTATGTTTAGTGGCCATGACTCACTTGAATCTTATAATTAGAGTCACTTGTAATATGAGCATGGGAATGCCTACCTCATAAATGGTATGATATTATGCAGATGCTTGTTTGTTTGCAGGTTCTTGATCGATGTGCTCCTTGATTTCAACACTAACATTCTACAAAGTATTTCAGATGTCATGAGTTCCAACTTCATACTTTGGGGGGAATTCTGTTACACATTATTTTTGTCACCTCGGTGATCACTTGAAAACATGTGTTAATGTTCCCTGAAAATATTAAAATAATACTTTCTCCATGGGAAAAGTGATTTGTTTTCCTCCTTCAAAAACCATGTCAAGGAAGGTCATCGCACCTTTCCATATGCATGGGGTGCGACGATGTCTAATCGTCGCACTCTGCCCTAAACCTATACTGTGACATCATCACATGCTGCTCATACATAGGGTGGAACGATGCTTAAAGCATAGGAAATGTTAAATTTCATGAATGTTCTAGAAGGGAATCTTCTAGAAGATGAGGTGGCCTCTGATCGGTTTGGATCTTACTCGCTTCTCTGATTTGGTGGGATAATCCTAATCTCCTCATCCATCTCTCTTTCACGCTATATAAAGAGGAATATCTCATGGAAAAGGCTAAGTTTGAATAGGCTAAGATTTGCATGGAGAGTTCTACTTCAGATTATGTTGAGAGCTTTGCTTTAGTTATTCAAGACAGATAGTGGAACTTCTCCATTCAAGGCATTGGAGCAAAGGTGTGTGTGTTGAAAAAAATATCCATTGAAAGGAGACCTTGAAACATCAAGGCATAGGTTGTATTCTCCACTTTCTATTCACTTAATACAGTAATATATTTCTTCCCTATATAAGCATCTTGTCTTCTATTGTATTATTCCTTAATCATATACATAGACTTCATTAGAATACATATATCTTTGTTTTCACTCTTTGTTGGTTTGTGATTCTTAGAACATGCTTACTATTCTACAAACTTAAAGAATGAGCTACAAGGACGACACTAGAAAGGATCAAGCTTCATTTAAAAGGTATGTTACTTGTACCTCATTAAACTAGTTTATATGATGATGAAGTTTAAGGCGAAGTATGTATTTTGTTTTGTTTTGTTCCAATTTCCTATGGAAGTTAGGGATATTTGTTTGTGTCTGCACTTACCGATTAATTCGATAACAATATTCATTGGTAGATTCATCATCTCTCTAAGCTCTAACTTCTTTCTTTCTGTCTGTTGCTTCATCTTTCATTACAATGCATGAAAGTACAATCTCTTGAACCTGTTCCTTATTTACCCATCCTTCTTTTCTTTCAGTTATTTTCCAAACCATTATGTATATGACATCTTTCTTTTTCTCTATAGAATTTTCTTCATCTCGTTTTATTGTCAATCTTGTGATATCTGGAACCTGGTCTTTGTTCACCTATTTTTCATGTTTTCTTATCCATACTTTCTTATATCTGATATCAGTGTTCTCTTTCATGGAAGTATCGATCATGCTTCTACAATCACTAGCTATGTGTCCATAGTTATGACATTTGTAACATTAAATGTTAAGTGGGGCCACATAGGCAGTTATTGCTTGAACATTTCTTTTATAATCCCTGCAATCTGCAACCTTATGTCCAAAATTAGTACAATAAAAACAATGACCATAAAAGAAATTTGCATAACTGGGAGTGAATGATCTTCTTTGTGGTGTAGTCCTTCTAAATTTCTGCCTTGATTGATCATGATCATTATTGAAGCTTCTTTGTGGCTTGAACATCAATGGTATTCTTGAAGATGTATCTTCAATAGTTTTCTTAGATTCTGGTTGACCATGATTCCTTCCTTTGAGTACTTCTGCATAACTCTTTCTATTTTCTTCATTCTTCTTTTCTAGCAACCTTGAGTGATTCTCTTCATTCTTTATAAATGATGTGGATGTTTATGTCTCTTCAACGTTCTTGTTGATCTTGATGATTTTACTTCTCAAGGTGATAACTTCTTCTTCAATATTCTCAACCTCTTCTTCTTTCTTCATTATCTGTGACTTCATGACTTCTTATGTTCTGTTCGCTTCTTCAAGCTGAATTTTTAATGTGATTATTTCTTCTTCAAGTCCTTTCTCTTATTGACCAACCTATGCCTGAAGCTGGTTTAGATCGTTAGTTATTTCCTTAAGATGATCTGTCAATATCTTCTCTCTCATTTTTGCTTCTTCCTTCTGTGTTGCTATGTTGGCTTCCAAATACTGCTTTTGATATTCAATATTTTCTTTGATCTTTCTGGATTCTTCTAGCTAAGTTCTTAAGTTATTGATGACCTATTGGGATTCTTAAAAAATGTGAACACTTTCCTTTTGTTTCATCAATTCTTTCTTGAGTGACTTGTTTTCTTCTCTTAATTCATCTAAAGCACTAATCGATTCTGCTTCATAATTGTCTTCCTTTTCAATTAGTTTTTCTGTCTCATTTCCTTCATGGCATTCTATTTCAAGATGCATGTGTTTTTCACAATTAAAGAAAAACAACATACCTCTGGTGATTATGTATTCTTCATCTTCTAAATCTGTTTGACATGGTGAACATAATTCTTCTTGATCTATATATGCATCTTCTTTGGCATTTTTTGAATCTGTGATGGGTGAAGAATATATGTCATGTAAATTATCCCAAAGTTCTTTGGATGATGAACATTTACCAACGTTTTCTCTTACCGGATTAGGTAATCCTTCCCAGATGAAATCCATTGATATTTTTTTATTCTTCTTCAATTCCTTCTTGGCTGCAGTCTTTTCCCTTTTTGAACTATCATATCCTATAACGACTAATAGCCAAATATAATGCATGTGTTCATGTAAAAATACTTTTGTCCTTCTACTCTACATATCATACTTTAAACCATTTTGACTATTGAACAATGGTACTCCATTCTCAGAATAATCCATGATCTCCTTCCAGTGGTTAAACTGTTTCGTGAAGGAACCTTCTCTGATACCAATTGTTGGATTACTGAGAGGGGGAGTGAATCAATAATAGATCAATTTAATCCTTTTTAACCATATAATGCAAGTGTTATATCAGTGTAGCATTATCATCCAATAATTGCAAATTTAATAAACAATGAACAAATGAGAAATCATACACATACATAGTACACCAGTGTTTTTACGTGGAAACCCAAAGCGGGAGAAAAGCATGGAATGATTTTTCTTATATATATTTAAGAATTACATTCATTGGAAGCACCAACTTCCTTTGTTTTCCAGCTGCAACTGGAAGGAGGCTCCAACCCCCTAGTTTCTTAGGATACAACCTGAAGGAAGCTCCAACTCCCCAATTCTCTAGCTACAATCAGAAGGAGGCTACAACCCCCTAGTTTCTCAGGCTACAACCTGAGGGAAGCTCCAACTCCCCAATTCTTTTTCTACAACCAGAAGGAGGCTACAACCCCCTATATTCTCTAGCTACAAAGAGAAGATGGATACAACCACCTATCCTTGCCCCACCCAACCTCCCTCAAATATAAGTAGAATGATGGAACCACTGTCACACTATCACTGTGAGATATATTGTTGTAAACCTACACCAATTTACCTGTAATCAACCTGTACCATAAACAAGTGCATCAACCATGCACCAACCTGTACCAAACAACTTGTAATCAGCCTGCACCATAAACAAGTGCATCAACCATGCATCAACCTGTACCTCAACCTGTACCATCAACGAGTGCATCAACATACAACTAAGTTGGCATGGGATAACGTGGAAAGATCCTATAGATTGATGGAAGACACGTGGGAAAATTAGGTGATGACACATGTCAATTTCGTGGACAAATGATATGGTGCCATGTGGCCCAGTCATGGGATGTTACATGGAACCCCTCCAATGGTTAGCATGTGATCAAAAGTTATATGACTCCACTTATCCCAAAGGCCTCACACCTCCACACTAACCAACCTTCCACTCTTTAGTTCTTGTTTATAATATGACGTGAGTTGTATTTAAGTTGACTAATGTTTCGAATGGGGGGAGAAAAGGGTTAGGCCTTCGGCCCAGCCCTTGGTTCTATGTTACCCATATTACCATTCCAAAATCACTATAATAGCCACCTCCACTAACTGTCTGACAAATATAGCCACTGCGTATGACCACCGCCAGAATCTCCACCGATTTTCGCAGAGCCCGCTAATTTTTTTTGTAACTCTATGCTAAAAAGGGGAGGCCCATGGGATTCAACCCCGGGACCTCCACCAACTAAACAATCTAAATATACCCTCCATAACCAATGTGCCAACCACTTCTTAATTACATAACTGCCTAAATTTTATTATAATAAAGGGTGTTCACCAGAGTTCACAGAGGAGACATGTGAGACTGAGCATGTTCATACGGTATGGATTTGGGAACAGTTTTCAAGAAATATTTTGGCATGTGGTTCGAGATAGTCCAGTCATTAATTGCAGAGGCAGTGGCATGAAAACCGAGGTAGAGGTGTCTCTTGGGACAAAAAGTGTCAGACTCTGATCGAGGCATGGAGACAGTCACTTTTAGGTAAAACGAGGCCATGAATGCAGTGGTGGTGTTATTTTTCTGATCTGAGAAAAGATATTGTAGATTAACTCCAGAATGAGGTATAATTATATATTTTGCCCAATTCTTTTGTGGAGTTAATAAAAAGACCTACCCATTTGAGAGCAAGACCTGGAGATGTAGTCCACCAAGGACGAACTCTGTTATCAAGTTCTTTGTGTTCATATTGCATGATTGTGTCTCTTTCCTTTTGAGCTTTTCCTTCTTTATGGTGTACTTTAGTTTATGCTCATTTTATACAATTTTTTAATAAGTCACCTAACGAAAAGATCTTGGATCATGTTGGTATCAGAGCAGTCGTCTTTGACTTGAATTGTTGAGTATGAATGCTTACTAGGGCCAAGCATAAGAAGGGTGAAGGAACTCTTAATATTTTCAATCCCGAAGTTGGTCATGCATCTCGAAGGAAGAAGATGGTAGAAGAGGACAAGAATGATGAACAAGAGAAAAAATTTCACATGGTATTTTATCGCATGTCAGAAATGGTCGAACGGATGTATGGAAATTACGAGAAGAGGATGAAGAAGAAAGGGAATAAAAAGGAAGCACCACTAGATGATGATGCTTTGGTAAACCAAGGGGCTAGAGGAGACCCTCTTGAGCCTCCATCTTCACCTTCAAGTTATATTTCTTCCTCTGAGCATTCTCATCATTCTCATCATTTTAGCCATAAAGTCTCTTTTAAGAAACCATTATTAAATCTTGATGTAAATTTTGCTTTACCTATGTTTAATGGAGATGCTAATCCTAAAAATCTAGATAATGGGATCCGACAGGTTGAAGTATATTGTCATGTTCAACATATTGACGAAGAGGAAGTTAAAGTGCAACTGGATTCTCTTCAGTTGGAAGGCACTACTCTCGTATGGTGGGAGAGAAAGCTACAGGACAAAAGTAAGTGTAGTAATCTTCTTTCCTCATGGTCAGAATTTAAATCAGAGATAAGGAAGCAATTCTATTCATTAGGGCATTTACATAAAGTAATGATGGAATGGAAAACTTTGAGATAGAGTAAAGGTTAGAATGTACAAAGTTTCACAGAAGAATTTAGGAAGAAATATCTAGCATTGAACATTCCTTTGGATTCTTATGAAACTTTAATGAAGTATATTGGTGCACTTCACAGTTATATTCATCATACTTTTCTCTTGTTTAACCCCACTAGTCTTGATGAAGTTTATGCGCAAGCCACTCACCTTGAGAATAGGGGGAAACATGTTCAAGAAGATCCCATAAAGAAACCTTCCAATTTCCCACAAAAGACTTTCAATAAGTTCAAAAGGAAGGAAAAGAATACCACTAAAATAATGAGAGAAGGAGGAAAACCATATTGCACTCATTGCAAGACGAGCGGTCACAATGAAGAACACTGTTGGAAACTGCATCCAGAAAAGAAACGGAAACAATTCGGTGGAAAGGGGAAGACAAAGATTGTTGCTACAATGCAACAATATCTTGGTTATGAATTAGGATATGAAGGAAATATCACAGCGTTTGGAGTACAAGGTAAATATTCTCTTCATGCTAGTTCAATTTCCAATGATGAATCTCATATTGATGAACGAACAAGGAATGAGTTATTTCATATATGAGTTGTATCTAAACATACTAATATAGATACATTATTTGATCTGGGTTCCCAAGAAAACGTAATATTTGAATCACTTGTCAAGAAGATGGGTCTTGAAACAAAACCACATCCAAAGCCTTATCCTCTCGGTTGGGTATGTGATCAAGCAAAACTTAATGTCACCAAACAATGTAGGGTCATATTTGCTATTGCTTCCAAGTTGATTGATGAAGTGGATTTGGATATTGTACCACTTGATATATGTGGCATAGTGTTGGGAAGTCCTTATATTTATGATAGAGAAGCAGTGTTCTTTCGTCATGAGAACAAATACCACCTTACTAAAGGGGGAGTGGAATATATTGTTAGATTCCACAACATGAGGGTAAATTAGACACTTGTTAGTGCAAGGGAAATGAAAAGATGTATAACCACTAATAAGAGATATGTACTCATGGTCGTCAAAGAGAAATATGTCGGGACATCCAATGCTTTCCAAGGGTGTGATCCATCTCATAAAAAGGAATTAATTGATACTTTTTCTAAGTATGATGATATTTTTCAGGAACCAGATGGATTACCTCCTAAGAGGGAAATCCAACATGAGATACATATTCAGCAGGATTCTCCTCTTCCTAATGTGGGCATGTACAAGATGTCAGTTGTGGATATGACAGAGATCAAGAAGCAGGTACAAGGCTTATTGGATCAAGGGGTCATCAGACCCAATTCATCTCCTTGTGGTTCTTTGATCGTGATGGTGCCAAAAAAATATGGAACATGGAGAATGTGTGTCAATTACCGGGCTTTAAATAAAATCATGGTGAAAAATCAATACCCTCTTCCTCGTATAGATGATTTAATTGATCATTTGAAGAATGTTGTTTATTTCACTAATTTGGATTTACGCAGTGGATATCATCAAATTAGGGTCGTGGAACAAGATGCATGGAAGACTACCTTTAAAACCAAACAACAATTGTTTGAGTGGTTAGTTATGTCATTCAGGCTTTTCAATGCTCCGACAAATTTCATGCATGTGATGAATGATGTATTTAGGCCTTTCCTCGATGACTTTATGATTTTGTATTTAGACGACATTGTTTTTTTTAGCGGGACTTGGGATGAACATGTGAGGCATGTAAAGCAAGTATTGGATACTTTGCAAAGGGAAAAGTTGTATGTGAAAATGTCTAAATGTGAATTTGGCAAGATTGCACTTGTATACTTAGGTCATATCGTGGGAGGAGGACAATTGAAGATTGATCCTTCCAAAATTGAATTAATTGTAAAATATCTTGAGCCAAAAAGTGTAACCGAAGTTCGAATCTTCTTAGGAGTAGTCCAGTATTGGAGGAGATTCAGTCCCAACTTCTCCTTTATAGTAGCTCCTTTGCATGCCTTAACCAGTGTGAAGAACACTTTTCAGTGGGAAGGGAAGCAACAAAAAGATTTTGACATTTTGAAGGAGAAGATCTGTACCGTACCATTATTAGCACTGTTGAATCTTCAACAGTCGTTCGAGATTGATATAGATGCCAACGGATACGCCATGGGTGCAGTATTGATGAAATATCGTAATCCTATCTGTTACCACTCTGAGACTTTTAACCAAGTTGTTGTTAACTATCCTACATATGATAAAGAGTTGTATGCATTAGTTCAGAGCGTAAATAAATGGAAGCACTACTTGTTAGGGAAGGAAACAATCATACATACATATCACCAACCCTTATAGTATCTTCAAGCACAAACCAAACTGCAACAATATCGACACTACAGATGGATTGTTTTTCTACAACAATTTCATTTGGTAATCAAGTACAAGAAGGGTACAAGTAAAAAGGCAGTCGATATGCTTTCTAGACCTCCTATTGTTGCTTCTATTATTTTGAAGAATACTTCTTTATCCCATGATATATATGTAGAGAAATATGCCATCAATGAAGATTTTAAAGAGTATGTGAGAATCTAACCCATGGTGCACATGTAAAGAACTATTATCTACAGGGAAAATTACTCTATCATCTTGGGAAGCTATGTATTCCTACAAGTGAACGAGTCCATGTGATACGAGAAGCTTACACTTCTCTTATGTTTGGGAATTTTGGGGTAGGAGAAACTATGGCTCATTTGCATAGGTTTTGTTATTAGCCTCAAATGAAAGAAACCATAACTAAATATGTAAAGGGGTGTGTGATGTGTTCTAATTGTAAGACCACTAATAGAAAATTGGGGCTATACTCACCACTTCCTATTCCATCCCATCCATGGGAAATCATTTCCATGGATTTTGTAGGGGGTTTACCAATGACAAAAAGGGGTCATGATTATTTGTATGTCTTAGTGGATAGGTTCAACAATATGTGTATTTTGATGCCATGTAAAAAATAGATCACTACTAAGAAGACTGCTAATCTCTTTTTTCAGTATGTTTGGGTTCACTTTGGGTTACCCAAGTCCATTATCTCGGATCGAGATACTCGATTGCTTGGGGATTTTTGGACTATCTTGTGGAGAATGATGGACACCAAATTGAACAGGACACTACTTTTCATCCACAGATCGATGGACAAACAAAGGTGGTAAACAAAATAGTGGTACTTTTGATTTGAGGCTATTTCAACAAGCATCCTAAGTTATGGGATGAATAGATACCCTATGTACAACATGCTTATAACCGAGATTTGCATTCATCCACTCAGAGTTCCCCTTTTGTGAAATGTTTTGGGTACCTACCAAACGTTCCTCTGGACTTGATGTATGGGAGAGATGCTGATGTGAATTGAGAATGAACAGAGGACAAAGACTGCAATTTCATTCAGAGGATCCAACAGATACACTAGGCAGTCAAGGAACAATTGGATAAGAGTCAAGCACAGTATAAATCTTGGCATGACAAGCACAGGGTTGATCATCGGTTCCAGTTTGGAGACCGAGTATGGCTTCATATAATTAAGGAATGATTGAAGAGTGAATGCAAGAAACTCAAGCCCATTCGATATGGACCCTTCACTATCTTGGAGAAAAGCGACACTAATGATTTTCGTTTAGATCTTCCACCTTATATGAAGATTTACTCCATTGTGAACGTAGATAATTTAAAACTTTTTGAGACTCCCGTGATCATGGATCAGGATGAGGAAGTTTCAATACCTTCAGTTGATGAGTTTTCACCTGAGTACTTGGATGAGTTACAGGAATATATCATCCTGGACAGAAGGACAAGGAATTCACATAGGGGTGATATTGATTATATTTGAGTAGGATTAAAGGACACACATCCAAGGAAGGCAAAGTGGATTGAGAAGAACAAAGTGAGGGGACTCTTCCCTCACTTACCCATTGATTAATGAAAGATTTTGGTGGTCCAAAAAGATATCAGTGGGAAGGCATGATCCAAAAAGGATCCAGAGAAGGCTAAGAACAACTTAGAACGTGCAGAGGCAACTCAAGACACTCATAATGGCTTTAGCAGACAGAGAAAGGGAAAAAATTAAAATTTCCCCAAAACTCAGTTAAAATGGCATGATCACGAAGAGCGTATCGTAAGATTTCTAACAGCGTGAACGGCTTGTCAAACAGAGTTACGGATCAAAAGTTATAAGAAGTCAAAGTTCAGGTCAAACTTGGTCAAAAAGGTCAAGGTGACATGTGGCACCACTGCAAGGGTGACACGTGGAATGTCCATACATATGAGTTGGCATGGGATGACATTTCAAGGTCCTACAGATTGATGGCCGACACGTGGGAAAATTAGGTGATGACACGTGTCATTTTTGTGGAGAAATAATATGGTGCCACGTGGCCCAGTCATGGGATGCCATGTGGCACACCTCTAGTGGTTAGCATGTGTGTTAGAAAAACAAGACCGTGGAGAAATAAAATAAAAAAAATATAGAAATAAAATACAGAAGATACACAATACAATAGAGACATAGATATATGTGGTTCACCCAGTGTGGGCTACGTCCACTAGAGAAATTGCTTGGTCCTTCCTTTATTATTATCCAGCAAATGAAGGGATACAACCTACAACAAACTTGTTGTAAATTTCTCTTCTTTCTCTCACAGTATCCTATCTCAGAATACAATATTCGCCATAATGCATAGCCGCAATACATTTCCCTCATAACAGAGGGTTTCCTTCTAGGGAAGAAAAACCTAACATAACTTCTACCGTTAGATCTGCGACCTTATAATGAATGGTCCAGATTTACAATGAAATTACAATATACATTTACAAGGCAATTTTCCCTTCGGGGGATTCTCCCTCGAAACCCCGTCGAGGGCCCGCTTTTCCCTGGACCCCACAGAGGGGGTAACCCCCCTCTGCACTCCCCCGCGTGGAAGAGTGTACATACTTATGGGGTGTAAATACTTCATGGGGTATAAACACTACTGAAAACAAAAGACCTCTGAATCAGGAAGATAATCAGGCTCCACAACCAACAATCTCCCACTTGGAGACTGATCTCAACAACTCCATCATTGGTGTATCTGCTAGATTATGAACCTTTTTGGACCTGGAAAATTTCTCATCTTCACCTTCATGCTTGAAGACCAACTGAAACTGTGCAAGAACTCAGTTTCTCCTTGGTTACTCCCTTTATTAACATGTCTGCAGAATTCTGGATAGTGTGTATTTTTTTCAACTTCAAATGTCCATCTTCCAAGACGGATCATATGAAATGGTACCTCAATTGTATATGATTATTCCTCGAATGGAAGCCCGAGTTCTTTGCAAGATGAATGGCACTCTAACTGTCACATTACAACCTATTATTCTCCTGCTTCTTTCCCAATTCCTCCATAAACCTTTGTAACCAAATCATCTCTTTACTAGCCTCTGTAGCAACAACATACTATGCTTCCGTTGTTGAAAGTGCAACAACCTTTTGCAGTTTTGAAATCCAACTTACTTTTGTTCCACCTATAGTAAAAACATACCCTATGGTGCTCCTTCTGCTGTCTTTATCACCTTCCATATCTGAATCAACATATCCCTATAGAAAAGTGTTTGAACCTCCAAAACATAATGCATGAGTAGCAGTACCTCTCAAATACCTGAGAATCCACTTTACTGCCTCCCAATGTTCTTTACCTGGATTGTTCATATACCCTCTCACAACTCCCACTACATGTGCAATATCAGGTCTTGTGAAAACCATTGCATACATTAAGTTGCCAACTGTTGATGAATAAGGGGCCCTGGACATGTATTATATCTCCTCATGTGTCTTGGGACACATTTCCTTAGTTAATTTGAAATGGTTGGCCAAAGGTGTACTAACTAGTTTTTCATTCTGCATTCTGAACCTTTCCAACACCTTCTCTATGTACTCACCCTGAGACAATGTCAATTTGTGATTTTTCTTGTCTCTTGTTATTCCAATACCAAGGATTTTCTTTGCAGCACCCAAATCCTTCATCACAAATGAATTAGCTAATTTCTTCTTGAGCACATTTATATCTTGCATATTAGACCTTGCAACAAGCATGTCATCTACATACAATATCAATATAATATAGCTTCCATTTTCTAGCCTTTTAAAATAAACACGGTGATCAGAATGACATCTACTATAACCTTGTTCTGTCATAAACCTATCAAACTTCAAATAACACTTCCCTGGAGCTTTCTTCAGGCCATACAAACTCTTCTTCAACCTACATACCAAATTATCCTTCCCTTTGACCTCATACCTATGTGGATGTTGCATATAAATCTCTTCCTCCAAATCCCCATGGAGAAAAGTTGTTTTAACATCTAATTGTTCAATATGCAAATCTTCTACTGCCACAAGACTTAAAATAGTCCTAATTGAAGTCATTTTAACAACAGGAGAAAATATTTC
>ML830667.1:97761-121751 GCA_009831015.1 Picea engelmannii | reverse complement strand
GTTTCCATTGCGTTGCTTTATTTTTATCTTTCCCATTCCAACAATTTTGCATGGTGCATCATCACCCAAATGAACCTGTCCAAAATCACCTTGAACATAATCTAGAAAATGTTTCCTATGGGGTGTGGCATGAAATGAAGCCCATGAATATACTACCCAAGAATCAGAAATATTATCTACAGAAAGAACCAAAGCATCTTGTAACACATCACCTGTTACATTTTCTTCATGATTTCTCTCATGTTGTCCGTCTCTTTGTTTCTTTGGAGCTCTGCAGTCTTTCTTCAGATGTCCTTTATTCCCACAATTATAGCACTCTATCTTTCCAAGTCTATATTTGGATCTTCCCTTCCTATAATTCTCATGGTTCCCTCGGCCCTTTCCTCTATCCTTTTGTCTTCCCCTATTCTCCATGTTCAACACATTACCTGATGTCTCACCTGTTCTTTTCCGTCGCATTTCCTCACTAAGGATAACACCAACAACATCATCAAATTTTAAAGTATTTGAACCAGAGACAGATTTACTTACATCCATGACCAAGCCATTCCATCTTTTTGGCAATGAGCACAAGATTAGAAGAGGCCTGACCTCATCATCAAAGTCCACTTTTACATAACTTAGTTGATTAGTAACCGTATTAAAATCATTTAAATGATCTGCAACAGACCCACCTTCTGACATCTTCATATTAAATAATCTCTTCATTAGAAATACTTTATTGGATGCCGAGGTTTTTTCATACAATTTAGCCAATGCGTCCATCAAATCCTTCGTTGTATTTTTTTTCAAAATATTGAAAGCCATCGACACTGCCAGGCTCAGTCGTATCATTCCTAGAGCCTTTCTGTCAAGAATCTCCCATTCTTCGTCCTTCATGGCCATCGACTTCTTTGCTACTCTTCCCAATGGTAGGAATAGATCCTTCTGATATAAATAATATTCCATCTGCATCTTCCATAACTGGTAGTTTTGGCTGTTAAATTTTTCAACCCTAAACTTTCCATCTTCCGACATGGCTCCCACTCGAACCAGGAACCCTCTTTTCCTGCAAGTTACCTTTCGCTCTGATACCAGTTGTTAGAAAAACAAGACCGTGGAGCAATAAAATAAAACAAATGTAGAAATAAAATACAAAATATACACAATACAATAGAGACATAGATATACATGGTTCACCCAGTGTGGGCTACGTCCACCAGAGAAATTTCTAGGTCCTTCCTTTATTATTATCCAACAAATGAAGGGATACAACCTACAAAACAAACAATGTAACTTCATCTTATTTCTCTCATAGTCTCCTATCTCAGAATACAGTATTCGCCATAATGCATATCCGCAATACATTTCCTTCATAACAGAGGGTTTCCTTCTAAGGAAAAAAACCCTAACATAACTTCTACTATTAGATATGCGACCTTATAATGAATAGTCCAGATTTACAATGAAATTAAAATATACATTTACAAGGCAATTTTCCCTTCGGGGGCCGGCTTGATCCCAAACCCCGTAGAGGGGGTAACCCCCCTCTGCACTCCCCCATGTGGAAGAGTGTACATAATTCTGGGGTGTAAATACTTCATGGGGTATAAACACGGCTGGAAAAAAAAAGACATCTGAGGAAGATAATCAGGCTCCACAACCAACAATGTGACCAAAAGTTATATGACTCCACAAGAGTCGAACTCATGACCTCCTTTAGCCCAAAGGCCTCACACCTCTACGCTAACCAACATTCCACTCTTTAGTTCTTGTTTATAATTGATGCAGGAGCATCGCCAACAATAAGCGAACATGGGACAATCGCCAACGCATTTTGGCACATGATGAATTGTTTGAAATGTTTTGAATTTTGATACTCCAAACATCAATGTAATAGTTAAGAGCATGCGTACTTCCATATTGTAAACAGATATTGAGCAATCTGCTCTCAGCTATAAGATGTAAAGGCATTTATAGGCAGTTAATGTAAGTAGGTAGAATTTAATTCTAGATTAGACAGTTTTAGGAGCGGAGGGAAAACCGACTATAGACACCCTCATATTACATCATTTGTATTATTAGCAACAATTATCAATCGGAGAGAGCATAGGAGAGCAGAAGCAGAGAGTTGTGAAAAGTAAAAACCCATGTATAGAAGTCCTGGATTAATACAAAGATATTTAGTTTAGACTCATGGTGTTCAATTGCTTTCTGTGTTTGTACATGTTGATTGATATATGCTTGTTACTCTTTGTTATGCATTTGCTTTGATGCGTGAATGTATGATTTCATATTTAATGTCTAAAATTTGAAGAGAGGGAGAGTAAGGAATGAGTTTCAATTGTTTCTCTGTCTGAGCAAGAGTTTTCCTGCAAGGAGTGCGACAAAATCGTCTGCAAGGAGTGCATCGACGAGTCTAGAGTTTCAATCTCTAAAAGCTCATGAGGGATAACATTGTTCTCATTCTCACAGAAGTGCAAGTTGAGTACAGGAGCCGTGAAAAGTGTGTGCAGGCTGAGTAGAGTCTCAGATCTCACAACCTAAGGGAGTTATTGAAGGACTGTTGTTGCAAAGAGAGTGCACAGAGTCGAAGAATTGAATACTCAGAGGTATTGAAGGGTTGTTGCAAGGAGTGCGTGCAGGAGTCTTCTTGAAGACTCGAGTTGTGGAGAAATATCAGAAGGGATAGATTCTTCGACGTTGTCGAAGAGAAGCTCAAGAGGGCTAGTGCCTTGAAGTGTTGAAAGAAGGTGTAGCGACGTTGTTTTGTTGGTGGAAATGTTTCATGAAGGTGTACTTGTTCATTTCATAGGAGTTGTTAAGGAGGAATTGGATGGTTGAAATTCTCTGTGGAGAATTCATGAAGTTTCGAGGGCTATCAGATCTTGCAGAGGAGCAAGGAATTTACGACAAGCATTCTTCAAGTGCAAGCTTGGGAGAAATCAGACCGTTGGATCACTCACGTAATCTCATTTCGTGGATTCGCGAGTTGAAGGGTCAAAACCCTTGCATCAATATTTGCGAGGTCGTGAGGTGCGAAGTCCCGAAATAGCGAGAATCAGAGCCATTTGATTGGAAGAAGGACACGTGTCACGAGATCCTCTCTATCAGGGATTCAGACATCAGAGATCAGAGAAGAAGTCCTTAGACTTCACGAGTGGCGAGTTGAGAGAAGTGCGAAAGGAATGTCAAGCTTCGTTGACTTACAAGTCTTGGAGAATCGCACAAGGAAGGAACGAGAGTTCAACCTTTGAACTCACGAAGCGACGAGTAGCGAGAGGAGCTAGCGTTAAGCTTAGCCGATGGTCACGCGCGAGAGGCACTGATAAAGGAGGATCTATACCCATTTCACGATTTTGGGTATCGCGAGATTAAAAAGGGAGATTCGAGAGCCTCGACTCACAAATTCGTGAGTGGCAAGTTGTGACAAGTACCTTTTGGGTTAGGCCTTGGTCATAGTGATGTGGTCGCACGGAGAAGTGGAGCTCGCGCCTAGTGCTTTTCGCATAGGGGAGCTTCTGAAAGGACCTGTGGATCGATCGAATTGAGATTCCAACAAGGAATCAAAAGCGTGGATCTGGCTCAAAGTAGGTAAAGAACGATCCTGTGAGCAAAATTTGGCCTGAGGATCAGGGAGGTCTGCATCAGTTGGTATCAGAGCCCAAAAATATTTCCTTGCTTTCTATCGTAGGGAAAAGAAAGATTCACCATGCCATCGAGAAGAAGAGACAGGAAAACACCTGATCTTCCAGAGGAGAGGGAAATGCCGAGAAGAAGGGGTAGGCAGATGCCTGATCCAGCCATGGAGAGAGAGATGCGTGACCTACGCACTAAACTCGAGGACATGGAGACAACATAGAGGCACATAGTCGATGTTGGAGATGTCAGTGAACCTGAAAGTGAAGATGAAGCTGGACATGAATGAGAAGTTGTGGCAAAAGATGCAGTAAATGAACGCCTACTCAGGGATGTTGCAAGAATGGGTGCTAGGGAAAAAATGGACATTCTAGTATATGAGGGAAACCTGGATGTTGAAGAGCTTCTAGACTGGGTTAGATCTCTAGACACATATTTTAACTATGAAGATGTCGAGGAAGACAAGAAGGTCAAACATGTTGTCACAAGGCTTAAAGGACATGCATCATTGTGGTGGGATGAGCTACAAGCTGACAGACGCTGCAAAGGCAAGAAAAAAATCAAGAGTTGGGATAGGATGATTGCAAATATGAAGGAAAAATTAATTCCAGGGACTACCAAATTACTCTATTTCGGAGAATGCAGAATTTGAGACAGAAGATGATGTCAGTAAAGGAGTATACTGAAGAGTTCTACAAGCTAAACATCAGGGTAGGTCATCATGAAAGTGATGATGAAAAAGTTTCCAAGTATATGAATGGTTTGAGATATGACATTCAGGATGAGAAGAGCATGATGGCCATCCGAATGGTGGAAGATGCTTATCAGATGGCTCTGAAAGCTGAAGAGAAGCTAAGCCGAAAGCAGGGTCAAAGAGGCTGAGGGAGAATTCAAGGCAGAGGCAAAGAAGTTTCCCAAGATAGAAATTAGAAACCCAAGGAAGACTAGAAGAAACCTCAGACTCAAACTGAGAGAGGTGGAAGCTCATAGAGAGGGAAGTATACCAAACAGAGAGGTCAGTATGTTGATGGAAACATTTTTCCTCATACTAGAGGTAGAGGAAGAGGAAGAGGTGGAGTGGTGAAATGCTTCACGTGTGGAAAGAATGGACATAAGTCTTATGAATGTCCATATAAGAAGAAAGAACGTGGTGAAACTCACATTGTTGAAGCACAGAGGCAGAATGTTGAGGCAGAGGATGTTGAAGGTGGAAGATCATTGATGATGAGGAAGGTTCTCTTAATGCCATAAAAAGAGGCAGAGAATCCAGTGCAAAGAAACAATCTTTTCCAGACTGCTTGCAAGACCAAACACAGGGTATGCAAAGTCATCGTAGACAGTGGTAGCATAGACAATCTCGTTTCTATAGAGATGGTAGAAAAGCTGGAGTTGGAGACTATTGAACATCCAAGTCCATACAGAGTTTCGTGGCTACAAAAAGGACATCAGGTAAATGTCACTAAACAATGTTTAATTGAATTTAATATAGGAGGATATAACGATAAGATATTGTGCGATGTCATTCCCATGTATGTTTGTCATCTATTGTTGGGTAGACCATGTCAATATGACAGGAATGTGATTCATGACAGGAGGAAGAACACATACACCCTAGAGAAGAATGGGAGAACTCACATGTTGTTGCCAATTAAGGACAAGGAAGTAGAACCTGAAGTAAGCAACATTGTACATCTCATGAGTGGGAAGGAACTTCTTACATAAGTTAAGAAGAAGGAGGAACCGCAATTCATTGTGTTCAGGAAACCTAGAATTGTTTTGACTAGCACAAGAGTGGATGATCTACCAGAGGAAATCCAGAAGCTACTGGAAGAATTTGTTTATATAGTAGTGGATGAACTACCTTGTTCGTTGCCACCGATCAGAAGTGTAAGTCATCACATTGATCGCATACCTGGAGCTAGTTTACCAAACAAAGCAGTGTATAGATTGACACCGCAGGAGAATGAAGAGGTGAAGAGACAAGTCCAGGATTTGATGGACAAAGGATTGGTAAGAGAAAGCTTGAGTCCATGTGTTGTTCCGACAGTGCTTAGTCTGAAGAAAGACGAAGGTTGAAGGATGTGTACTGAATCAAGAGAAATTAACAAGATTACCATCAGGTATAGATTCCCATTGCCAAGAATGGATGATTTGATGGATTGCTTAAGTGGAGCGAAATTTTTTTCGAAGATTGATTTGAAAAGTGGATATCACCAAATTCGTATGAGAGAAGGTGACAAATGGAAGATAGCATTCAACACCAATGAAGGTTTGTATGAATGTCTTGTCATGCCATTTGGTCTAACAAACGCATCGATCACTTTCATGAGGTTGATGAACGAAGTCTTGAAGGATTTCATCGGAAAATTTGTCATTGTGTATCTTGATGACATACTGATTTTCAGTAAAACGAAGGTAGAGCATCTGAAACATTTGACTACAGTGATGCAGAGGATACAACAAGAGAAGTTGCTGATAAACATGAAGAAATCCTCATTCATGAAGATAGAACTCATTTATTTTGGGTTTGTTATTTCTCCGGATAAGTTGAAGATGGATCCAGATAAGGTGGAAGTAATTAAGAATTGGCCATCACCAAAGAGTATATTTGAGGTTCAAAGTTTTCATGGATTGGCTAGTTTCTACAGGAAGTTCACCAGGAATTTCAGTGGAATTAGTGCACCGATGATGGACAGTGAAGAAAAGACATAAGACTTTTCACTAGACAGAAGAGGCTGAAAATTTTTTTAATTTGCTAAAAAGGAAAATCACGGAACAACCAATTTTGGTGTTGTCGGATTTTAAAAAGACATTTCAGGTAAAATGTGATGCAAGTGGATTTGCAATAGGGGCAGTCTTAAGACAAGAAGACATGCCAATAGCATACTTCAGCGAGAAGTTGAATGAAGCGAAAGTGAAATACTCGATGTATGACAAGGAGTTCTATGTTGTTATTCAGGCATTGAAGAAATGGAGACACTATTTGATTCCTAAGGAGTTTGTCTTATACAGTGACAATCATGCTTTGCAATTTGTGACTCAACAGGAGAAGTTGAATCAAAGACATGTTAAATGGGTTGAATACATGCAKAAHTTTAMTTTTGTAAYYAARCATATTTYTGGAAYTKCTAACAAAGTTGTYDRTGCTTTGAGCAGGAARTGTTWBCTDWTGCAGKAGTTCAGAGTCAAAAYDYTGGGTTTTGATRAYYTCASGRAYATGTACABRGATGATCYAGAYTTYAARKARGCRTATGAAGYAGCTRAGAATMCARTTCTYAKGGAHAGWAASCAATGGACATAATACATRATCYAGGAAGGATTAYTGTTTAAGGGTAATCAACTTTGTATTCCAAAATGCTCCATGAGGGAGAATCTGTTGAAGGAGAAACACAGTGGAGGATTGGTCGGGCATTTCAGTCATGAAAAGACATTCTCAAAGTTAAATGAGTCATATTTTTGGCCAGGAATGAGGGCAGACGTCAAAATATTTATGGACAGATGTAGAATTTGTCAGCATTCAAAAGGAAAGAGGAAGAATGCAGGCTTATATCAACCGTTACCCATACCAGAGAGGTTGTGGGATGCAGTAAGCATGGACTTCATATTGGGGCTACCAAGAACACAAAGAGGGTTCGAATCAATCTTTGTGGTGGTGGATAGATTTTCTAAAATGGCACATTTTATACCATGTCAGAAAACCAGTGACGCAACTCACATTGTGAATCTGTTTTTCAAAGAAGTCATTCAACTTCACGGCTTACCAAGGAGCATAGTTTCAGATCGAGACACCAAGTTCGTGGGACACTTCTGGAGAACCCTATTGAAAAAGCTGGGAACAAACTTATTGTTTAGTTCATCTTATCATCCTCATATGGATGGATAGATAGAAGTTGTGAACAGAAGTTTGGGAGACTTGTTGAGGAGCTTGGTGACAGAACACCGTAGTCAGTGGGACAATATTATGCCACAGGCAGAATTTGCTTATAATGATTCGCTTAACAGGATCACAGGGTAGAGTCCATTCCAAATTGTTTATGGGACACAGCCAAGAGGATTTTCTGAACTGAGGAATTCAGAACGAGATGAGATAAGAAGTGCTAGTGCAGAATATTTTGCCGAAGCAATGAAGGAACTTCATAACCAAGTTAAGGAGCGATTACAAAAATCGAGCCAAGAGTATAAGTATAGAGTAGATCAACACCGGCGACAACTTTAGTTCAAATTTGGTGATTTGATTCTTGCACACTTGAGAAAGGAAAGGTTCCCGAGAGGAACATACAATAAACTGAAAATGAAGAAAATTGGACCATGTAAGGTCTTGAAGAAATTTGGGGAAAATGTTCAACATCTCGATATTCAACATCTCAGATTTGTACCCATACAAAGATGGAGAAGACAGTGAATAACCAGAGTTTCAATGGGATAAATAGATGCCTATAGCTGAAAATCCACAGATGGAGAGAATATTGGACAAGAGAGTCAGTAAGAGGACCAGGAGAAGTAATATTTTGAATACTTGGTCAAGTGGAAGGGACATCCAGTTGAAGATGCCAGTTGGGAAAATGAAACAGAAATCTAGAAGCATGGACAGACTGTGCGAGAGCTCATGGACAGGAGCCCATGAAAATTCTCAAGCGAGGGAGTATGATGCAGGAGCATCACCAACAACAAGTGAGTGTGGGACAATCGCCAATGCATTTTGGCACATGATGAATTGTTTGAAATGTTTTGAAGTTTGATACGCCAAACATCAATGTAATAGTTAAGAGCGTGCGTACTTCCATATTGTAAACAGATCTTGAGTGATCCACTCTCATCTGTAAGATGTAAAGGCATTTATAGGTAGTTAATGTAAGTAGGTAGAATTTAATTCTAGATTAGACAGTTTTAGGAGCGGAGGGAAAACCGACTATAGACACCCTCATATTGCATCATTTGTATTATTAGAAACAATTATCAATCAGAGAGAGCATAGGAGATCAGAAGCAGAGAGCTATGAAAAGTAAAAACCCATGTACAAAAGTTTTGGATTAATACAAAGATCTTTAGTTCAGACTCATGGTGTTCAATTGCTTTCTATGTTTGTACATGTTGATTGATATATGCTTGTTACTCTCTGTTATGTAGTTGCTTTGATGCGTGAATGTATGATTTCATATTTAATGTCTGAAATCTGAAGAGAGGGAGAGTAAGGAATGAGTTTCAATTGTTTCTCTGTCTAAGAAAAAGTTTTCTTGCAAGGAGTGCAGCGAAATCGTCCGCAAGGAGTGTGTCGACAAGTCCAAAGTTTCAATCTCTGAAAGCTCAGGAGGGATAACATTGTTCTCATTCTCAAAGAAGTGAAAGTTGAGTACAGGAGCCGTGCAAAGTGTGCACAGGCCGAGTAGAGTCTCAGAGATCACAACCTGAGGGAGTTATTGAAGGACTATTGTTGCAAAGAGAGTGTGCAGAGTTGAAGAATTCAATACTCGAAGGTATTGAAGGGTTGCCGCAAGGAGTGCGTGCAGGAGTCTTCTTGAAGACTCGAGTTGTGGAGAAAGCTCAGAAGGGATAGAGTCTTCGATGTTGTCGAAGAGAATATCAAGAGGGCTAGTGCCTTGAAGTGTTGAAAGAAGGTGTAGTGACGTTGTTTTCCTGGTGGACAAGTTTTGTGAAGGCATACTTGTTCATTTTTTAGGAGTTGTTAAGGAGGAATTGGACGGTTGAAATTCTCCATGGAGAATTCATGAAGTTTTGAGGGTCGTCAGATCTTGCAAAGGAGAAGGGAAGTTATGGCAAGCATTCTTCAAGTGCAAGCTTGGGAGAAATCTGACCGTTGGATCACTCACATAATCTCATTTCGTGGATTCGTGAGTTGAAGGGTCAAAACCCTTGCATCAAGATTCACGAGGTCACAAGGTGCGAAGTTATGAAATAGAGAAAGAATCAGAGCCACCCGATTGGAAGAAGGACACATGTCATGAGATCCTCTCTATCGGGGATTCAGACATTGGAGGTCAGAGAGAGAAGTCCTTAGACTTCATGAGTGGCGAGTTACAAGAAGTGCGAAAGGAAGGTCAACCTTCGTTGACTTACAAGTCTCGGAGGATCGCACAAGGAAGGAACGCGAGTTCAACCTTTGAACTCATGAAGCAGCGAGTAGAAAGAGGAGCTAGCGTTAAGCTTAGCCAGTGGTCATGCATGAGAGGCACAAATAAAAGCGGAGCCATACCCATTTCGTGATTTCAGGTATCGCAAGATGAAAAAGGGAGAGTCGGGAGCCTCGACTCATAAATTCGCGAGTGGCGAGTTGTGACAAGTACCTTTTGGGTTAGGCCTTGGTCATAGTGTTGTCGTCGCATGAAGAAGTGGAGCTCGTGCCTAGTGTTGTTTGAGCAGGGGAGCTTCTGAAAGGACCTATGGATCGATCGAATTGAGATTCCAGCAAGGAATCAAAAGAGTCGATCCGGCTCAAAGTAGGTAAAGAACGATCCTGTGAGCGGACTTCGGCCCTAGGGTCGGGGAGGTCTGCGTCAATAATATGACGTGAATTGTATTTAAGTTGGCTAATGTTTCGAATGGTGACGCAGACCCCCAACCCTCGGGCAGAGATCCGCACAGTATTTTTCTAATCTCCTTGAGCCGAAGAGGCTCCTTTGGTTCCTCACTGAAACCTTCAATGAATATGATCCTTAGGTCCTTCGGAAACCCCACCTGTGTGAACGAGCACTAGGCGCAAGCTTTACCCTCACACGACCACAACTGGGCCTTGGCACAAGCACCTTTCACAACTCACAACTCACGAGTTCGTGGGTCGAAGACCCTCGACTCCTCTTTTCCAAACTCTCGATACCCAAGATGAAGATATGGGTATACCTCCCTTCTTGTTAGCGCTTGTTCAAGTGACTTCCGACTAGAGCCTAACTCTAGTGCCTCTGCAACTCGCAACTTCGCGAGTTGAAGTGTTGATTCCTCCTGGTCCTCCCTTGCGAATCTGTGACTCGTGATAATTCAACGATGGGTTGACCCTTTCCAAACGACACGTGTCCACCACCTGTCACCACTTCTACCCCTCTCCGGGTGTTTTATTGTCACACCACCTATCAACCACACGGTTCCCACCAAGTGGACGTGCCACATGTTGCACGATCCCTCACAACTCGCAAGCTCGTGACTTCTACAGTCAAAAAGAGTTTCTTTAAAACCCCGAACTCCCGAGACATGATACCTGTTGGAAGTTTTGAAGACCTCCCATAGCTCGGATACAATGGTTTGGATTTCCTTCCTTGTTCCTTGCAACTTGAAACTTTGCGCAAACCAAGAAATTTGGTCTGGCCTCCAAATTCCCGAACCCCGAGTTCACGATATGATCCAAGGACATGGGTTGAGATGAGATCAATGGCTCACATTGATTCTTGATTCTAGGGTGGTGAGTTCTTCCAACTCCTAACCACCTTGCAACTTCACTGGATCCTATGGTCCTCACAGCTTTGCATGCTCTCCACGGAGAATTCTGACCACTTGATTCACGCTTCAATGAATTCTGCCCAAACAACTGAATGTTCTCCTTATGAACTTAACTTTTATACGACGTCTTCAATATCCGTCTCCCTTTGAACTTTTCAAAGGTACTAACCCTCCTGAGCTTTCACTTCCAAACTCAAGGCTTCCAAAAGGTTCCTACTCGCACTCCTTGCGGAAAACTTTCAAATAACTCCTGGTTATTTGAGTCTTTGACCCTGTGCACTATTTGCAACAGTGGTCCTTCTACCTTCACTTTAGTTGATAAATTCTAAGGCCTCAACTAGCCTGCACACACCTTTCACAGATCTATGCTTCACCTACACTTCTACTGGTATGAGAGCAACGGTATCTCTCCTAAGATTTCTGAGATAAAACTCAGACTCTTGTCAATGCACACCTTGTGGACGTTTCATTGCACTCCTTCCAGGAACTCTCAGGATGAGAAACGATTGAAACTCATTCTTATGCTCTATCAGACTTCATACACTTCACATGAAATCACACATTTAACCTAGCATTGAAACAAATGCATAAACAGAAAGAATAAAACAACTGTAAACATACCATTCAACAAATGAAAACAGTAAGCATCATAACACCATGAAATTTGAGTCAAAGATTCATATATTAACTCAAATGCTCTTGTACATGGGTTATTCTCTATAGCTCTCTGCTACATCTCTCAGTGTTGATAATGTTACAATGATACCATGATACAAGAATGAGGGTGTCTATATCCATTTTCCCTCCTACGCTTCTAAAACTGTCTAATCTCTTAATTCAAATTTACCTACTCTCATTGAACAAACTTAATGTCTATTACATCCGGAAGATGAGAGAAAATCACTCAAGATCTGTTTACAACATGCAAGTACGCTTCCTTTAACTACTACATTAATATCTGCTCATAAATTTATTTTCAAAAACATTTCAAAATGTGCAAAATGTGTGTTGCGCTTTTCCAGCTGTCTTTCGCCTTTATGCTTGCTTGGCTGGCTTCTTACAATGCTCCTGCATCAAATGGGGGGAGAAAAGGGCTCGGCCTTCGACCCAGCTCTTGGTTCTATGTTACCCATACAACCATTCCAAAATCTCTATAATAGCCACCTCCACCAATTGTCCGCTATAATATCCATCTCCGCTAATTGTCTGCCAAATATAGCCACTGCCCGCCAGTTTTGGCAGAGCCCTCCAAAATTTGTTGTAACTCTATCCTAAAAATGGGATGCCTGTGGGATTTGACCTCAAGAGCTCCGCCAACTAAACACTCTAAATATCGCATCCATAACCAATGCACCAGCCACTTCTTAATTACATAACTGCCTAAATTTTAGTATAAGAATGGGTGTTTGCTAGAGTTCACAGAGGAGACATGTGAGACCGAGTGCATCTGTATGATATGGATTTGGGAAAAAAATTCAAGGAATATTTTGGCACATGGTTCGATACAGTCCAGTCATTAATTGCATAGGCAGTGGCACGGAAACTGAGGCAGAGGTGTCTCTTGGGCAAATAATTGTCAAACACAGATCGAGGCATAGAGATAGACATTTTTAGGTAAAACGACGCCACGAACGCAGTGGTGGTATTAGTTTTCTTATCTGAGAAAAAATACTATAGATTAACTCTAGAATGAGGTATACTTATGTATTTTTCCCAATTCTTTTGTGGAGTTAATAAAAAGACTTACGCATTTGACAACAGGAATAGAGACATAGTCCACTAGGGACGAACTCCATTATCAAGTTATTTGTGTTCATATTGTATGATTATGTCTCTTTCCTTTTGAGCTATGGTGTACTTTAGTTTATGCTCATTTTATACAATTCTTTAATAAGTCACCCAACGAAAAGATCCCAGATCAAAGTATGTACCAATCATACATCAAATACACATAAACTATGACTCATCAAGATGTACCAACATCATCAACTATAGACCTGATGTATGTGCCAATGCATCAACTATGTGTCTCAAACATGTACCCAACATGTACCTCAACCATATACCAAGTACATATACCAATATAACCATCAAAATTTCTCTAGCAATACATCACATTATCCATAACCAAATACCATCAACCATTACATCAAACCATGTGCCACAACCTCATTGTTATACAACCTCTATCTGTAACATACCTCATACAAAATCCCTCATCAATTTCATCATCCAAATCTGATTTGTAACTCTATAATAGACCTGGTGTATATGATCACATACCTGAAAACCTTCCTTAACTTTAACAACAAGAGACTAGCATTTTATCAAACTTTACTTTAGTCTCACATGACTAATTTTGGATTAGTCAACAACCCCAACTTGAAATAATCATAACTAGGTACATGTAACCTCCAGTGTCTTTTATGCAATTCCTCAAGATTTCACTACTTGGAACCTCTCAAAAAAGGAGTTATCGCAAAAACGACATACCTTGTTGAATTCTGACTTACTCTAGAGATCAAACTTGTAGAGCGTTCCCCACACATAATATTTGTTGTATGGATCTGAAAATTGTACACATAATACTACAGAATGTACTCTAACCAATACATTTGTTCTTACTGAATTTGGATCTGTTATGAATAAGTTATGACATTTTTACCTGAAACACCTGTTTTAGACTAGTTTCAGGACTAGACACAACCCTATTTTCCACGAAATGTAACTCCAAAAATAAAACGACCCACAAGATGAAATTTGTATCACGACTACTTTGATATGTTTCCTCAATGGCCTCCCAATTTCACAATCTGAATCATTCTAGAAAAAACTTTATTGTGAAAATGGTGAGATGACCTGTAAATAACATACCTTAGAAAGCATCATCAGAAGAATTTATCCTCCCTTGAATTCCAGCCTTCTTTACTTCACCTTCCCTCTGAAATTCAGCTTAGATATCCTTTGGTTACCTCATTCACTTGTATATATTCAATATTATCAAGTGTGTTTAAAATGAGAGAGCCTTGCCTCTTATTTATACTTTCATGTAGCTTCCTCAAGGGGTTACCTTTTAACCATCTTAACCCACTTTCCTTATTTTAGGGTTAACCCACTTCTAACCACTTGTCCACTTAGTAATTTCTCTATTAAATTTATTATTTAAATAATTTATTTTTTATCTACTTTGACTTATAGTACACTCATCACTTCACTTTACCTCAAGGGGTTACCTTCTAACCATCTTAAACCACTTTCCCTATTTTAGGGCTAACCCACTTCTAACCACTTGTCAACTGAGTAATTTCTCCATTAACTTTCTTATTTAAATAATTTATTTTGTATTCACTTTGACTTGTAGTACACTCATCACTTCACTTTATTATTTACCTTCTAAAATATCTTAAACCACTTTGACTACTTTGACCTTTTGGGGCTTCTAGATGACTCATGAGGGTTCTCCAACTTCACATGGCCATAATTCTCTAACCGTGAGGAGTTATGTGGCGTTCCACATACCACTGGAAATGGCATGACATGTAATATCTATATAGAATATTCTTACCTGCAAATATATCAAAACTCATTCCATTATCCATCAAACAAACTTGGGTCCATTACCCAAAACTTTCTCCAACTTCACAAGGCCATAACTCTCTAACTGTGAGGAGTAATGCGACGCTCCACATACCACCGGAAATGGCATGACATGTACTATCCATATGGAATAGTATTACCTAAAAATATATCAAAACTCATACCATTATCCATAAAACAAAATTGGGTCCATTACCCAAACCTTTGTGCTACCGGAATTTCTTCAAGGGTTGACATTAATGACAACCAACCCAAATAATCAACATTAGATTCTTGTTTGTAGATTCAACCAAGCCATTTCCTTGAGGGTAATACTTGGTTGCATATTTTAAGTTGATTCCTTTTTCCAAATCAAACTTATAAATTTTAATATATGAAAAGTATGTTGTGTTATCAAACACAAGAGAGTTAGGTACCCCAAACCTGGTAATAATGTGTCATTCAAGTAAATTTATTACCACTTCATCATTCACCTTGGTTAGTGGTATTGCTTGAGTCCATAATGTGAAGTAACCAATAGTGGTTAGGATATACCTTTGTTGTTTGAAGGAAAACAGATTAATATCACCAATGATTTCCAACCCCTGCCATTCAAAGGGTTCTTCAACAACAACGGGCTGAAGCAGGACAACAACCTTATACTCTCTTCTAGCATATTTTTGGAAGATTTGGAAAATTTTGCAACTACTTGAATAAGCATGAGCATTCTTAAATAAAGTTGGCCAATAATATCTAGCTCTTAGTATATTATGTGTTGTGGTATCTTCTGATAACGGACTCAAGCTGGTTCATCATGCATGTATTTAAGAACTTTATTAATATCATGTTTTTCCAAACAATGGAGTATGACTCCATCGTATTTTTTTCTAAACAAGACACCATGAACCAGGTGACACTACATAGATTTCAACCTTAGTGCTCTCTTTTTCTTGGAATTAAGATGGTTTGAAGCTATACCATGTTGGAGGTAGTACTTGATATCATTATAATACAAACTCTTAAGAGAAGGAACATATGAGACTTATTGCGTGTACAGGGTTGGTTCCTCTTGCCATCCTCCTTCTTCCTAATTTTCAACATCTGTGATTCTAGTCACTAACTTACAGAGGCATTGACCTTTGATTATATTCATTGGTTTAAGTTCGAGGTCGTACTCTTGCAATACATTCATCTAGTTATTGTTCGACAACATAGGTATTCCAACAGAGGACGAACACCTTCAATAACCACTCACATAACCAGATCAAAGATAAACACACCAATGTTTTCATGTGGTAAAACCCCTATGGGGAAACATCCATGACCCTAGCCAAAGCGACCACTTGGAGTAGTTTATTAATGAAAAGAAAGAGTTTCTCACAATTGATCATCAGAAAATGACCCTCCATGCTCTTTAAATAGAGATCATGGACCAATCAGGTGTTAAGCCATGGATCAATGGCCGTTAAGATCAAGAAGAGTATGAACCTTCGAATCACTCTATGTCAGGAACATATCGTGACCGTTGGATTTCCTAACTACAAATGCATACTAATGCTTACTAAAGAAACACACTAAGAAACACACTTTTACCTAATGACATATTAGACCAAGTAGATCTTAACTAACTCCTAAGTGTCTAAATATCCTAGCATCCCCCCTTAAGAACAAATTGGGATAGGATTGAAGGATTTACAATAGTGACATAATAGGAGAAGGAAGGAGGCATTAGAACCTATCCCCCCCTTAATGATAACTTCCTGAACTCTTAACATATATCGACGTTTGGAAAAATTCGCTTATGTAAGAGACTTTGTGAAAATGTCTACAACTTGATCTTTTGTAGGGCAAAAGAGCACTTCAATAACTTGATCATGAATTAGCTTTCCGATGAAGTGCATGTGTAGCTTGATGTGTTTTCTACGCTGATGTTGAACTAGGTATTTGGCAAGCTTGATGGCACTTTGATTGTCACACCAAAGGTTGGTTGGATGTTGGTGCTGGAATCCAAACTCTGAAAGGATCTATCGAAGCCACAGGGCTTCCTGACTTGCATTTACCGCTACTCGGTACTCTGCTTCTACTGAAGAAAGTGAAATAGCGTGTTGTTTCTTACAGGCCCAAGTGACAAGTCCTGAACCAAGGATGAAAACATAACCTGTAGTAGATTTCCGATCATCAAGGTCGTCGGCCCAATCTGAATCAGTGAAACCAACCAATAAAGGATCCCCCTCGTGAACTATAATGTATCCCGAACTGAACTGTACCACGGACATAGCGAAGTATCCTTTTAGTTGCTTTCCAATGGCTTTCATGGGGTGTTTTCATATATTAGGCAACAAGACCAACAACAAAGGAAATATCAGGATGGCTATGAGTCAAGTATAAGAGGCTACCAACTAACTGACGGTACAGGGTGGCATCAACTTCGGGAGAAGTACAGGTGGAAAAAATATTGACTCCAAACTGGAAGGGAGAAGGGGTCGGTTTACAATCATCCATGTGAAAGTGACGAAGAAGGTCACAAACATACTTAGACTGGGAAAGAAAAATTCCTTCATTGGTTTGCAAAACTTGGAGGCCAAAGAAATAGTGCAAAAACCTAAGTCTGCCATTTCAAATTTCTTCTTAAGGCTGGTTTTCACATGGTTTAAAATTTTTGAGTCACTACCAGTAAGGATAAGGTCATCAACATAAAGGAAAAGGATTATGAGATGGCTTCCTACTTTCTTGGTATAGACATTAGGATTAGAATGGCATCTAGAGAATCCAGTGGCAATAAGAAAGCTATCCATATTGGCATAACAAGCTCGTGGAGATTTCTTGATACCATAAAGAGATTTCTTGAGGCAACAAACAAGGCTAGAGTCATTATGGACATAGCCAGGAGGTTTTTCCATGTATATTTATTCTTTCAAATATCCGTGCAAGAAGGTGGATTTAACATCTATCTGATGGACCTCCCATTTATGTGAGGCAGCAAGAGCAAGAACAAGGTGGATGGAATTCATTTTTTCTACAGGGGAAAAGGTTTCATTATAGTCAATTCCTTCAACTTGGGAAAATCCTTTGGCAACTAACCGAGCCTTTTGTCTTTCATCACTTCCATCTGATGCATACTTAATTCTGTAGACCCATTTGTATCTAATGAGTTTTCTTCCTTTTGGAAGAGGTACAAGATCCCAAGTATCATTTTCCCTTAAAGAACAATACTCTTCATTCATTGTTGTATCCCAATATGGATGACCTGAAGCTTCTACAAATGTCTCTGGATCATGAGTTTCTGAAACTTGAGCTAAAAGAGAAGAGGCTCGCTGGAACTGTGAACATGTCTGACGCTAATCTGAAGGATCACCGACAAGATCACCAACTGCTTCTCGTGTTGAACGGACCCATCTAGGAAGCGGTGGAGCTGGTGCTGGTTCAGGTTCAAAGGACTCATCTGGAGGAGGGTGAGCAGCCGGAGGTGGATTTTCATTCTCACTTTCATCATCTGAAGAAGAAACCAGATCATAAGAAGCCACAAACGTCGAAGATGGCTCGCAAGCCGAAGAAGGCACAATCACCCAAGATGGCTCGCAGGCCAAAGAAGGCACAATCATCAAATTAGGCTCGCAGGCCAAGAGATTTTCATCAAATTTAACATCTCTTCTAATAATAATTTCATTACAATGCGATTGAAGAAGTTTGTAACCATTGACATCTTTAGAATAACCAACAAATATACACTTCTCACTTTTAGGCTGCAATGCTTTCCTTTTCCCATCAGGAATGTGAGCCCATGCTATACTGCCAAATACACAAAAGTGACTTACATCTGGTTTAATTTTAGTCCAAGCTTCTTCTGGTGTTATATTTTTAAGAGCCTTTGTGGGAGTGTGATTTACTATGTAATTTTCACAGTTGATGGCTTCTGCCCAATACTTTAGACTTAATCCCTTAGATTGGATCATACAATTAGTCATTTATTTTAATGTGTTGTTATTTCTATCAGAAACACCATTTTGTTGTGGTGTATATGGAACAGTGTGTTGCATTTGGATTCCCTGTGTAGTGCAGTAGATTGTAAAATTATTGTTCACATATTCGCCTCCATTATCTGTTTTTAAACTTTGAATTTGGTGTTCAGATTTCTTTTCTACAAGGGCCTTGTAGGCCAAAAAATTGTCAAAAACTTCACTCTTGAGTTTTAAGAAGTAAACCCAAGTACGTCTGGAAAAGTCATCAATGAAAGTTAAGAAATAATTGCACCCAGAAAAAGAAGGAGAAGAAAGTGGACCACACAAATCACTGTGAACAAGTTGAAAAGGATCTGAGGCATGCCAAGAGGCACATTTGTCAAAACTGTCCTGATGATGTTTGTTGAGAACACAACTGGCACAAACACCATCTCTGCATGAAACAAGAGGAAGAACAGTCACCATATGTTGATTACATAGTTTTTGCAATGAGTGATAGTTTAGAGGACCAAACTGCTCATGCCAAAGTTTTCTCAAGTCATCGCTATGAGCAACAAAAACTAATAAAAAAGTCGATGACCCAAATTTGTCAAACTTGTACAACCTGGTAATATCATCAGTAATTCTAGTTGCAAGAACATTCTTAGGATCTTTTAGATCCTTGATTACAACTTGGTGAGGTGAAAACTCGACGGTTTTACCTTCACCTGAATCAGTGATATGATATACTGATAGAAGGTTATAAAAAAGAATTGGAACACATAATACATCATTGAAATGACCATTATCTACTTGAACTGTTCCAGATCCTACAACACTAAGAGATCTATCATCACCAAACAAATATTTTCTTGGTGTTACATTCATTTAGAGAAGAAAATATGGCGTTATCCTTAGCCATATGATAATATGCTCCTAAATAAATAAGCCACTCATCAGAAGAAGAAGAAGTAGTAGAAGTTGAATTGAAGGAGAAACCAAAAGCAAAAAGTGCATGTCCTTGAGAAGAAGAAGTAGAATCAATATCAATGTTGTGCTTCTTCATCACTTCTTCTAAAGTTGCCATCTTCTTGAAACATTTGGACTCATCATGACCATCTTTATCACAAAAGTTGCAATGTCTATTAGTAGTCCTACTTTTATATTTTGCTCCTTTGTCACCAGTAGGAGCTGAAGTTGTCTGAGCAGGTTTGGGACCCTTATGTTTTTTGTTGTTGTAGTGAGGATGGTGCTTCTTGAGATACTTGGGTTTATCTTTCTGTTGGGAAACTAAGGCTTTGTTGGAGGGACCTGCAGTGTTGATCACTCCAAATTGTACAAGCTTATCTTCCTCTCGAATTAAAGAAGCACAAAAGGAATCAAGATTGGGATTTTCATAAGCTTCTTCCCCTAGAGCCTCTCGCATGGCATAAAAGGTAGTTACAAACACAGAATATGCACTACCTAGCTTAGAAAGAATAAGATAGATGCAACGATCTTCCTCCATCTTTATCTTACATTCTTCACATAAAATTCTGAGTGTTTTAAACCTAGATAGATAGTCTCCAAGGCAAGAAAAATCATTTGGACTCAAGGTCAGTATTTGATTTTCTAACTGTTGTCCTCGAATAATATTGATTTTACCAAACATAGATTCAATCATGTCCCAAGCTTCTTTGGGGTCATCAATATCTTGAATGGTGTACCTTAAATCAGGAGAGATGGAAATTTCGATTAGTCCATGTGCTTCGTCATTCCTATTATCCCACTTGGATTTCTTATCAGCATCATTGGGTGCTTTTTCCTTTCCCAAGGTAATCTAGTACAAGCCTTTACTTCTTAATAAATCTTCCATATGAGATTTTCATTGGAAGTAGTTGGTGTTGGTAAGCAAGACAATACTTGTAGAAGACATATTAAATATGTAGATAATGTGGATTTAAAAACTGAAAATGATGATCTGGATGGAAAGCGCTCGAAACGGTATGCGGTTTCAAAAAAAATGAAACCGAAAACAGATTTCCGATGTTAGAGTTATGCCCTTTTAAAAAAAAGGCACAATCGGTAACCAAATGACCACATGATTGTGTAAGTTGCTTTATGAAGTGACCCACTTTTATAAAGAGAACTGGGGATCACTTTTACAATGAAGTTACTTTATAAAAGAAAAGTTTCATGCAAAATAAATAACTCTAAAACAAAATATTAAAGCTACTTATAGTGATTCACTTTTATACTTGAAGTGAAATACACTTTACAATTTTAGCATAAACTTTTTCAAAAAAGGTAACAAAAGAGTGACTTGAACTCAAGACCTCTTACTTAATAAGGAAACTTTTAACCAAATGATCTAGCAAAACATATTGTGATCTTCAGAAGGATGATTGTTGTTGTTGTTGTTGTGGAAGACGGTCTTGGAGAGCGTATTAAAAAAGAACTCTTTTCACACAAGAAAAAAATTTCGCTTCTCGATGACAACAAGTGTTAGATCTCAGTTAGCTTACCCAAAAGATGCACCTTTTCCTATATGTTTCTGATTTCTTGATATCGCACAGGGTGGGGAAAAGAGAATACACAGATCTAAAACAGTAGCAACCTAGAAAAAAATAAAACAAAACCAAAATAAAACCAAAATACTACTCTGCAAAAATTTAAAAAAATGCATATTCAAGCTTTATACCTCTGGATCTGACTGTAATGACCGTATGTTGGGCAAACTGAAACCTTTTCGAGTGAAACAAAAAGTGTTCCTGATTGAAACAAGTGCTCTGGATGCAATGGAATAGTCTTCTCAGCCCATAAATGTATGAAAATTATAGAAAGTGGAGATGAGGCAACTCATCTTCACGATCTCGATCTTCAACAAGAGCGGGTCTTCAAACAGGCTTTGATACCATGTTCGAAAACACAGGTATTCCAACAGAGGATGAACACCTTCAATAACCACTCACATAACCAAATCAAAGATCAACACACCAATGTTTTCACATGGTAAAACCCCTATGGGGAAACATCCACGACCCCAGCCAACGCGGCCACTTGGAGCAGTTTATTAATGCAAAGAAAAAGATTATAGAGAGATTTTACAAGAGAGTTTCTCACAATCGATCATCAGAAAATGGCCCTCCATTCTCTTTAAATAGATATCATGGACCAATCAGGTGTTAATCTGTTGGCAAATGTTTACCAAGTAGCGTATGCTTGTCATTGATGGCAAGTACATCAGTGAAAATGTTATGATAAGAAGGATAAAAATCCCTTGGGGAGTCAGACGTGAAAGCTCAGGAGGAACAGCGTTGAAGAAAACACGTGCAACAAAGGCAAAGCTCAAGATACGGGAGTTCGCAGAGGAGAAGGAAGACAGAGATCCACAGCCGTTGGATCTCATTCAGAAAACCCATCCACCGTCAGATCATACAGGAGTTGTACGAGGTTTACCATCGGGAAAAGCCAAAGTGAAATCCTAACATAATCAGGACCGTCTATTTGGAAGGACGCGTGGAAGCAAACGGGTGCCACCGGGAGAAGATCGATAGGAGGATAGGTCTCAGCCGTCAGATCCGAGCGCAGGGACCCGACCACTGTTGGATCAATGAGAACCTGCAAGGTCTTTAAAGGGAGTGAAGGTTTGGCTACGGTCATGAGGATAATCGTCATATGGACCAGGAGCGTAGTCATCGGAGTTTCAAGGATCGCGAGTTGGATATGTCAAAGTTCCTTGACAACGAAAACCCTGAAATCGCGATATGATATCAACCGTTAAATCAAGAATTAGATCTAGTCCGTTGATTTCCTTCATCGGAGAATCGGGGATCGCAATTTCAATATGCAAAGAACACTTGACAACGAAAACCCCAAAATCGCGATATGCGATTTCACGAGTTAATCACAGCTGTTGGATAATAAGTGATCTAGACCGTCGATCCAACACACATCAACATACCACATCACCCAGGGACACGTGGCACAACCAGAGAATGACAGGTGTCAGGCAGATCTAACACTTCAGGCTCATGCAATTCATGAATCAGAGTGACACGTGGCAGGATCTAACACGTTTCAAACCACGTGTGACTTCAGCAGAGGCAACGGTGATCGGGGCTTTGATATGTCAAGAACACACTGCAACAGAAACTCTAAAATCGCGATATGTGATTTTGCGATGTAATCTGAGCCATCGAGCTAGAAGTGATCTGGACCGTTGAATCTCTGCATGGAGTATCGGGGATCAGGAATCGACACTTTGCAATGTCAAAATCTCTTGACAACGAGAAACCCGAAATCACGATGTGCGATTTCGCGATTCAATCATAACCGTTGAATCCAAAATGCATCTAGACCGTTGATTCTCCTCATCGGAGTTTCAGGGATCGGGACTTTGGAATGACAAAGTCACTTGACATCAGAAACCCCGATTTCGCGATATGCGATATCGCGACTCAATCGTAGCCGTTGAGCCAAGGTTATACCTGGACCGTTTGATCTTAGCCTGTGTCAGAGTTTCACGAATCGCGATTTGGAAGTGACAAGACCAAGGTCACACAGAGACAGGTCACATAGACCAGGGCTCAGCCAGGAGGGCTGAAGCACATCGTGAATCGGGAAATCGCGACTCCCGTGGACATAAACTTTATATCATCGAAAGTGCCTAAATCACGATATATGAAATCCCGATTTGATCATGAACCGTTGGATCAAGAAATGATCGGAGGGCTACTGAGGCACGACACTATGAGACTGCCAAAAACCATTGATGACATCTGCTAGAGAAGTCGAAGAAGACCGAGGTGTAATCACTAGAGAAGCTGAAGAGTCATGATGATGATCAGATAGAGCACTCAAGAGGTGGAGGATAATGACGCAGAGTCTGCATGCAGAGGCATGGAAAACATTGCATGCAAAAGGTGCATAGACGCTATAAATACAAGGGACAGAGAGGAGATTGGGATAGTCGTTACGGTGGGAATTTGCAGTGGCTATTGGAGTTTGCTGTGATGATTCATGGGTGAAGAAGAATCAGAGTGGCGCAGCGAAAGCGTGGTGGGACCATAACCCAGACATTGCAAATGATCTGAGCAGAAAGGTAATAAGGCAGACAGAGCAACGAAGTGGAGTAGAACAGTGATAAGTCAGGTAGGTCATCATCGAACATCATATCACTGTAATAAATTCAGTAGCAAAGATTTATATTTCAGGGTGGTTGGGAGGTGCTAGGGAGGATTGTTGTCCTCAGAGGTTCAAGTGGGTTCTTGGACATAGGGAGTTGGTGCTTCCTTCTAGTTGGTGCTAGAAAAACTAGGGAGTCGGTGCTTCCTTCTAGTTGGTGCTAGAGAAAACAGAGAGTTGGTGCTCTCAGCAAGTTGCAGCTTGCAAAGCTGAGGTTGTAACCTCATTATGAGTTGGTGCTCATAT
>ML830667.1:79994-90060 GCA_009831015.1 Picea engelmannii | reverse complement strand
GGGGCTGCATTGAATTTTTTCTATGTGGTGGTGGGATTTGCATGATAGCTTTATTTATTTTAGGGTCTATCAAAATCCCATCTTTATAAATGACATGCCCCAATAAAATTCCTTCTGAAACAACAAAAAATGTTTTCTTGGGATTTAAAGAGATGTCATACTTTATGCATATTTTGAATATTTGTTTTGGGTGCTTTAGGTGATAAAATATTTTCTTTGAATAGACCATGAAACCATAGAGATAAATCACCACACTTTGAATGCTTATATTGTTGACCCACAAATCTTCTTTGGGATCAACATGGTGTTTAACACCTTCATCCCTCCACAAACAACCATTTGTGATATGGTTCTGGCTGAATATAGTGGAGGGGGTCATAGTGACCATCGCCTCTACCCTTGAAAGAGTAGCAATTGGCTTCCTTCAGAGGGATTTTATCTAAGTATGTAAATACTTATGAGGAACTAGAGAGTATCAGGTAACAAGGACAAGTTAGTTGGCAACAATCAAGGTCAGTTCAGGGTTGTTGCAATTAGTTGGGTCAGTGCTTCCATGGTTAGTTGAGGGATAGTAAGGCCAAATGGATATCAAAGTCATGATTCTCCCTACCCTAATATATCCTATTTGGAAATAGAATTGTTTATTAATTGGGTTGGTTTTCATTGATGTCAACCCTTGAATAAATTCTAGTAGTGAATTTTGGTAGCACAACGGTTTGGGTAATGGACCTAAGTTTGTTTGATGGATAATGGTATGTGTTTTGATATATTTGCAGGAAATACTATTCTAGATGGATAATATATGCCATCCCATTTCTAGTGGTATGTGGAACGTCACATAACTCCTCATGGTTAGAGAGTTATGGCCATGTGAAGTTAGAGAACCCTCGTGAATCATCTAGAAGCCCCAAAAGGTCAAAGTAGTCAAAGTAGTTGAAAAAAAGAAATTATTTAAATAATCAAGTGAAGTGATGAGTGTACTATAATTCAAAGTGGATACAAAAGAAATTATTTAAATAATAAATTTAATGGATAAATTACTAAGTGGACAAGTGGTTAGAAGTGGTTTAGCCCTAAAATAAGGAAAGTGGGTTAAGATGGTTATAAGGTAATTTAAATAATAAAGTGAAGTGATGAGTGTACTATAAGTCAAAGTAGATACAAAATAAATAATTTAAATAATAAATTTAATGGAGAAATTACTAAGTGGACAAGTGGTTAGAAGTGGGTTAGCCCTAAAATAAGGAAAGTGCTTTAAGATGGTTAGAAGGTAACCCCTTGAGGAAGCTACATGAAAGTATAAATAAGAGGCAAGGGTCTCTCATTTTTAAACACACTTGAGCATATTTAATATCTACAAGTGACTGAGGTAACCAAATGATATCTAAGCCGAATTTCAGAGGGAAGGTGAAGTAAACCAGGCCGAAATCTAAGGTATGTTATTTACAGGTCATCTCACCATTTTCGCAATAACGTTTTTTCTATAATGATTCAGACCATGAAATTGGGAGGCCATTGAGGAAACATATCTAAGTAGTTGTGATACAAATTTAAGATTGTGGGTCATTGTATTTTTGGAGATACACGCCGTGGAAAATAGGGTTTGTGGTTGGTCCTAAAACTAGTCTAAAACAGGTGTTTGGGTAAAAACGTCATAACTTATTCATAATAGATCCAAATTTAGTAAGAACAAATGTATTGGTTATAGTACAGTCTGTAGTAATCTGTGTACAATTTTCAGATCCATACAACAATTATTCTGTGCGAGGCATGCTCTACAAGTTCGCTCTCTAGAATAAGTCAGAATTCAATAAGGTATGTCATTTTTTCTATAACTCATTTTTTGAGAGGTTCCAAGTAGTGAAATATGGAGGAATTGCATAAAAGACATTGAAGAACATTATGTGCCATTTTTAGATATTTATTCATTACAGGTACATAGTTATGATTATTTCAAGTTATGGTTGTTGACTAATCCAAAACTAGTCATGTGAGACTAAAGTAAAGTTTGATTAAAATGTTAGTCTCTTGTTGTTAAAGTTAAGGAATGTTTGTAGGTATGTGATCATATACACCAGGTATATTACAGAGTTACAAATCAGATTTGGATGATGAAATTGATGAGGGATCTTGGTTGAGGTACATGTTGGGTACATGGTTGAGATAAGTATTTGATGAGTTGGCACATACATGAGGTGTATAGTTGATGATGTTGGTAAATCTTGATGAGTCATAGTTTATTTGTATTTGATTCATGATTCGTACATATTTGGTGCATGGTTGATGCACTCATTGATGGTACAGGTTGAGGTACAGGTTGGTGCATGGTTGATGTACTTGTTTATAGTACAAGATGATTACAAGTTGTTTGGTACAGGTTGATGCATGGTTGATGCACTTGTTTATGGTATAGGTTGATTACAGGTTGATTGGTACAAGTTGTTATAGTGGTATATCTCACAATGATAGTATGACAATGGTTCCATCATTCTAATTCTACATAAGGGTGGTTGGACAGGGCAAGGACAGGTGGTAGTAGCCACCTTCTAGTTGTAGCCAGAGAACATAGGGGGTTGTGGCCTCCTTCTGGTTGTAGCCAAAGAATTGGGGAGTTGGAGCTTCCCTCAGGTTGCATCCTGAGAAACTAGGGGGTTGGAGCCTCCTTCCAATGAATGCAATTCTTTAATACATATAAGAAAAAGAATTATGTGGTTTTCTCCCACTTTGGGTTTCCATGTAAAAACACCTGGGTACTGTGTATGTGTATGATTTCTCATTTGTTCATTGTTTATTTACTCTACAATTATTGGATGATAATTCTACATTGATATAATAATTGCATTTTATGGTGAAAAAAGCATTAAATTTCTCTATTACCGATTCACCCCCCCTCTCAGTAATCCAACAAGTATAAAAACCATGATCATCACTATGTCCATCATCATCTCAAACGATACCCAAATGGGTTCATCTCGGCCTTGCTCATCTTGTCATGGGACCATGCTCTTTTCCCCTCAGTGGAGGCCTTCTCAGAGTAATTTTTGAGTTCTAAAACCCTCGCACATCATAGTGACTCATGTCAAGTTTGATCAGTTCATATTTGATGAGATAAGCACACAGTTTGCAAAAACTTTATCACTGGCCCCTTTCTCTTGTCACTAGGAGGGTCCCGTGCAGATGGGGTTCTTTTGAAAAAAATAAAATGAAGTCTGGTCACATTTTGGGAAACAAAATTCTTCCATCTTGTAGGGATCAGGAAAAAATTTCCAACTAGCTATCATGAACCCGATTCCGAGTCCGTATGACTCCCCTATGGAGGATGAAAAGTTTGCATCACCCGAATGGCTAAAACCAACAACTGTGACTTCCTGGTCTATTTATATTCAGATTTTTGTTTTAAAAGGAAAATTAAAAATAAGTATGGTGAAGGGAAGTGTGATACCTTTCCAACGGTATATCCTATACTTGGTTTCAACCCCCAGTTGGTGAGAATGAGCCTTTGCAAGTTCATGACCACTTTTGGACACCAGATTGGTTGCACCTGTTTGGGGTTAAGACATTGTTGTTAAGGGGTTTTAAATCAGGATTTAAGAAATTCCACACTATTTTTGACTCATATATCTTTCCAACGACTGCTAATTTTCCACATTCTAACCTTGGATGGCTCACCTGTCACAAGTTTGTCAACTATTTCAGGAAAAGGGGGCCAACCAACTTGCATAATGGGGTTTCATGACAGATAAAATAATCATTAATGGCCCTGACACACAAATATATGGCCATATCATCGAAGTACATGTAGATACCTTTCTAACGGTATTTTGTTTTCCTCGATTGGATATTGTATGGCGATGTAGCGCCTTTTGCAAGATTGGGTGTCCTGTGAGCCCACCAACAAGTCAAGGCCTTTAAGCAGTAACTGTTCCGGGCCAAAATTGAGGGGTGATGTGGCATCATGTCAGATTGTTGACCACATATTCTTGACGAGCTCATCAAGACCTTTCCAACTATGTGCTATGTGTCCAATTCCATCCCCATCTCATCTGGCAATATTTTTTGGCTAAGTCAATAAGGTCATGGTCAAAAGTCAAGTCAAAGTCAAACATTGACTTGACACAATTTTCGAGGGAAATATTAAAAAATAATGGAAAATCAAAAAATCAAAAAAAAGGGGAAAGGTGACATGCATCCCTCATGCAAAAAATTGGAAATTATTAATTTTTTTTTAAATAAAAAACACAAAACCCTCCCTCTCTCCTCTCTCAAGTCATTTTGCCATTTTAGCCAAGGGGGGAGGTGGCTTTGCAACTGAGGTCTTCAATGGAAGATAAGGGGTTCCAGAAAATAGCTTCAGATTTTCCATGGAAGCATTCCAAGCCATACTCCATCCCCAAGTATAGGGTACAGGTACCCGACCTCATTACCTCCTCAACCCATGATATTTTTCTTAGAAATTTCAAATTTGGTTATGGTTGTGGTGATTTTGTTCATGGTTTAGAATTGAATATTGATGGGTTCAGTCAATCTGTTGGTTCATACATTAGTGTGCTAGTTTTTATTCTTTCCCAAGGATTTTACTGGGAAAATATGTAAGGGAGAGGGGATTTGAACCCCTCTTGGGTGCCAGGCCCAATCCTCTAGGACTCCCTTAAATCTTTATAAAATTCTGAGTTTTGTTGAATATTCTAGCCTATGCATGCTAAAATTGCAGCTAGGGGGTTTGAAACCCCAAAATCCCCTCTTTTCCCTCCTCAGATGCTCGTATTTCTAGCTAAAAATAAAATAAAAATGAGGGGAGGGGGTTTGAACTCAATACCTCCCACTCCCAAACTATTGAGAAAAAACCCACTTTTACCAAAAATTAAAAAAAAAAATCAAATCTTTGAAATTTGGAGTGGTCGACCAATCATTGGCCACCACTTGCAAATCCACCTCCTCTCAACTCTATGCATGGCCTCACCTCCTTCAACCTACCCTCCACCTCACAACCCTACACTCTGCCAAACACCATCACTCATCCCATTCCTCCATACCCCGTGTGCATGCCCTCCTCCATTCCCTCCTCCATGCCTCCATCTGCGTGATCACTCCACCTCCTCTCCCCTTATTCCTCCTCCCCATGACATCCCTCCACCATACTTCCCTACGCACAAAAATCCCCTCCTCCACTCCTTTCCCTCCTCCTGCGCGTAGTCTTGACCACCTCCCTCCCCTGCAGGCTCACTCCACCACCTCTTCATTCCTTCCACCCTCCTCAATCCCCATAAACCCCCACTCCAAAACCACCATCACTCCCTCCACCTCTTGGTTGACCTATGATATGTTGGGAGGGGGTTCCGATATGGTCGTATGGGCGACCAGAGGCGTCGGGGTAGGGGGTTTAAAATTGTTTTTAATTAATTTTTTATTTTTTATTTTTTATATATTGTTAAAATTTGTTTTAAATTTTAAATTGTTATTTTAGTTTTATTTTATATATATTATATATATATAAATAAAATCAATATTAAATAAAAAAAATTCGTTTGTTAATTTGTGCGGGACCTGTTGGCTACGCGATTAACCTGTGGCTTGAGAAACCGCGACTCAGGGGCATCTAAGCCGTCAAAATCACCCCAGGATCGCACCCAGCCTGAGCAACACCAACCCTTAACATGGTTGGATTTTTTGTCCCCGCGGGTTTCAAACCGGTGACTTTAACATCACAGAGTGGCTTAACAACACACTCCGTCATCGACTGTCCTACACCTCGGGGACCAATATTAAATAAATTAAATAAAACTAAAAATTTAAATAAATTTTATGTATATATTTAAGCTATATAATAAAAAATTTAATTCCCCCCCCCCTAGGGTCACTGGGATTTTTAATACCATAACCTCACCATCGGGAGGTGAAATTTCACCCCTAAATAGTCAAAACGACTGGGGTGAAGTCAAGAATGCATCCATGGCATTCACCTCCTCAAATTCAGCCCATAATTTCAGTGGTGCATCCCAGAGTGACAGGGACTCGTTATTAGCCCAAAAACATGTGTGAGAGGGAGGCCTAATTGGGGGCCTCCAAGGCCAAATTGGGCCAAACGAGGAAAACCCATTTCAGCTACAGGTATGCAGGCTTGTATCCGCCTATAAATTCTATTGTCCATCCCATAATTTTTTCACATTTGCACCTTTTTCCTCGATTAGTCTTCCGACCAACTCGTTCCCGCATACCTTTCTGGGGCCATATCTTGCTCATTCAGATTCATGTTTGCGCCAAACTAAAGGCAATGAAAAGGTAGAGAACATAGATACAAAATGAGAACAAGAAAAAACATGTTTTTGGCTATTTGGTATAAGGTAAAAGCCTCCCAATTTTCAATCCCAGGGGGTGCCTTCACCTAAACAAGATTAAATCGAAGCCATGCTTTGGTCAGCTCACACGGAAACTTATAGGAATAAAAGGGGGGGTATAATTAGCTCTGAAAATTTCTTGAGCAACAATCATTTCCTTACATAAAACGACCAAATCCCAAAGGCCCCTTTCCCTCCTAATTGGGGCTTCATCCCAGTGAATCTGGTGGCCATGGATGACCGAGAACTCTCCTAGTTCACTTCATATACAACTGCAAAACATGGAAGTAGTCAAAGAGTCTTTGGGATGACACAAATCCCAAGGAAAATGATGATGTAGCATACTAATTTTTGTCATTTTATAAAAATAACCTTTTTGTAATAGTTTGATCTCAAAGGATTTACTTTGGCTTCTAAAAAATTGTAATTAAAGGGTCAAATCAAATATGATTTGATTCCCTTTGGATAAGATCCCTTTTGGATAAGTTTAATTTTTGATTAAAAACAAAAAAAAAAAACTTTAAGGGTTAGTCCACTTGTCACTTTTCCAAAAGTGACAAGTGTCTTGTGACCTAACCCAAGCCTTCACCTCTCCTTTATAAATAAGAGGGATGTCATTGTACAAAGGGGAGGATGAATATAGTACCAAAACACTACTAAAATTTTCCAAAGCTCTTTGTGTGTGTGAAACTTGTTAAATTTTGGTTGTTGGGCATTTCACTTGTTGGTTAAGGGTTGAGGGATAGTAGTAAGTACTTGTTATGTTAGCTATCTCCAAGAGGGATTGGTTATCTAGGTGTTTGTTGTTGCTTCCTTGGGTTTAAATTACTTGCTTTCATTTACTAATAGCCTTGTTTAACTTGTTTGACATGTTGTAGTGTAGATTTATTGAATTATTCAGTTGTTTTCAGCCTTATTTAGTGGCCAGGAGTCCTAGGGCCTCTTAGGAAAGCCTTTAAATAATCCCCTTAGCTGGTTGTTTTTACTTTCTTGCTTCTTTATTTTTCATGTAAATTTCTATTATGATTTTCTGCTATTAACCTTGTTGTCCCAAATAGGAAAATTGACCATTTTGTTCAATTTCCCCCCCCCCGGGAAAAGTATCTTAGTGGGATTTAATTTATCTTTTCTATGTAAAATTCCTCCCTCGGGACAAACATCTTAGTGGAATGTTATTTATCTTTTATGTGTAAATTTTTGTTTCATTTATTTCATATATAATCACTAAAATTTTGTTGTTTGCCTGCAAGGATATAATCTAGACACCTACTTCGATTCTCCTAGGTGGTTGGGGACCATATAAATACCTTTTTGAGGAAAAGGGGCCAGCAGGACAATGAATAAAAAACATCATATCTGATCGGTAAATCCACCCAATCACTTTCATTTTCACCTTAAATTCACTTGCACTCATTCTAAAAGTTTTTGCACATGTACCCATGTCGATATGTTTTGCTTGTGTAGATAGTTTGAGTAGTTTTCTTATAAATTTATGTTTATAAAATCTGATTTTTACCTTCGTAAATATTCATCATTGTTTTGAATTTCAATAAGTAAACTTCCAATCCCCATACAAGGAAACAGTGGAGGCTTTCATGCATATGGCAGTCGTGCCGCTCACAAAGATCCTCAAACCATTCCCTTGGGTTGAATGGTATATTTTTTTGCTTGTAATTAGTTGATTTTATCATTCTTCATTGTATATTTTCTCATACACTAATCTATAGGTTGATTCCCCTAAAGGGGGCATGCAAAAATCAACATGCTAAAAACACTCAGAAAACCACAAAACACTTTAAAACAAAGCAGGGGTCCGCCCAATACACATTCAAAACAAAAATTTTACTATTTGGCTATATGTGTGCACATGGTATTTAGCCGTGATGTATATGTCACATACCTATTTATTGATTTTTTGTATAAATATTTAGATAGATTTCAATTTATTGACCATGAGGCACGCTTGCAAAAGTGAGATGTGATCTCGCCACATGGATGGCCTAGCCTTTGTTTCAAGTATTTTCAATTTCATGGAATACTAAGTGTCAAAGTGAGGGAGTCTTCATCGGGATCCCCTTAGAAGTTTTCTAGTTAGTATAAATTGAGTGGTCTTTCCTTAGTACCACACGATCAAGGAGTTGAATAGCTCAATTTGGTTGGGATACTACACCACTTGGGTAAGCTCATCTAAAACTCCCTTTAGGGGGGTCTTGGGCCTCTTCCTTTTTGTAGGTATCTTTCTTCCATCCAAGCAGATTTAAGAGCCCGAAAGCGTGAGTGACGAGAAGCGGCTAATCCCTGCTTCTCTGAACTACATGGGGTGGTCTTCAACCTAACCATTATGGCCTGCTAATATTACTCTCCTTATACTGGTTGTCACAATTCTGGGATAATAGGTGTTTTCCTGATCGGGATAACCTTTTAAATGGTTTGGTGGCCAATGCATGTGTTAATAAATTGAAAATTCACAAATAAAATACATTTTAAAGTCAAACCTTTTATCATTCCACCCTTCATCCATGAACATAAATTGCAGCTATAAATACTCTCCTAAACATAGCTATAACAATTCATAAAAAATGTTGTCCATCTTGATTTACAACCCCCCTTTTGATTTGTAAATTTTTTGGGATCACTCCCTAGGTCACCCCGAGGAGTACCAAGCCATTTTGGGCTTGTTTCCCTGCCTTAAAAGCTTTGAACAACTAGTTGTTCACAATTTATAGTCATTTGAAAAAACTTGGTTGTAGCTTTTAAACTCACTTTTCTCCCTTATTTTTCACCTTTTTCACTTAAGGAATCCAATGGTCTATTTTCAAGGACCCTAGTTTACCCCGAGAACCCATTATGGGCCATTTTCCAAGGCTTTAAGGGAGAAAACAACTCAGTGTTCTCTTTGTTTATTTTTCTTTCTTGAAAATCAGTGAACATATTTTCATCCCATTGTCCATAATTTTCACCCCCCAGACCATTTTGGCCATCTAGGAAGCTTATGGAGGACAACACCCAGGGTGGGTGGTCCTAAGAAATACTTCTCATAAATATTTCACCTCTCCTTTTTCCTCTTATTTACTTCCTCAGGTGAAGGACCATCTGAGGTGCAGGTAGTCTTTTCCTCGTGTTGAGCTATCAAAGAGGATATAACAGGATTCATAACTAGATAGGTTGGATCTTTCCCAACAGACATATTTTGCTTATAACACGTCCCTTTTCTGGAAACCATACTGGGGAACTTGAAAATCTCTTTAGTTTCTCTTGTATCCCAAACTTGTACTGAGCATTGGACCCAAATTCTTTGGGGTCATTTTCCCACTTGTTGACATAATTTTGTGGAAAGGTCTTTCAGTGATCCTTTGGATTTTCTTTGGTACTTGTTATATTCCAGTTCCCTTGCAATTTCATTGCAAATGGGAGTCATAAATACCATCACGTTTTCCTTTCCTATTGCCTTGTCATTTTTCTGTCCCACTTGTTCGAACTCGTGTGAGAAGTTATTGTTGGAAGATTGGTTGTTGTCATTGATGTCAACCCTATTCATGGGTTTTGGACCTCAATATTGATGCAGGTATTTGGATATGAAGGAAAATGCACATGCAGATACAACACCCATGGATGGATAATATACATCATGTTGTTTTTGGTGGTATGTGACACATCACGTGGATCCTCATGGTTGAGGAGAAATGAATTTTTGAAGATGACAAAATGAATTGAAGAAGGAAGTACATGTA
>ML830667.1:42931-65689 GCA_009831015.1 Picea engelmannii | reverse complement strand
CTAGTGAGATAAGACCCTTTATAATATTATATATATAGAATAAGACCCATTTTCCAATAAAAAATAAATTAAATCTATTTATAATAATTCTTTTAAATCAAATTTAAATCCATTTATAATAATTAGTTTAAATCAAATTTAAACCCATTTATAATAAATCTTTTAAATCAAATCTAATTATATATATATATAAATTAAATCTAATTTTATTTATAATAACTCTTTTAAGTTAATATAATCCATTTATAATAATTTGTGTGAGCATATGTGACATTACATGGTCCAAGGTTTTGCACCATCAAAAGAAAGGAATGCTATCTCAGAGTATCTTTGTTGCATCAAGAAACAACCAGAAAGCTTGAATTGAAATTGCCTAACAACTCTCTATAAAGTTATGTTCTGGCCAATTTATCTATTCATGTGTAGATATTACAGGGATTTGAGAAACGCGTTCACGGATTGGGATAATGGCAGCCTGCAAATATGGGGTTGGGTTGAGTAGATTTAAGTGATGAGGGACTGTGGTCGAGTAGAGCGGTGCATTAAATGGTCTGAATCCGTTTTTGGCAACGGATATGAGACAATAAAGAGGGCATTTAATCACGTACGTGGTTAGGTTAAAGTGGGTGCTGATGAGGTGGGCACCTCTTTGGTGACTGTTGGACAAGACTTGTCACTGGGCTTTGTTGCTTCAAAACTTGGTATTGTGTGTTGGCTCACCGACTTATGCAAAAAATTAATTAATTGGATGGGATGGATGCGGGAAGGGGTTTTTGTTTTTACTCGTAAGTGAAACATCAATTTGGAAGCATCAAATCGGGCTTTGGAAGCATCAAACCCATCTGTACAGTTAGGACAAGGGAAGAAATGGCTTTTATCTATTATTGTCTTCAAGCCTCCTCGAAAGAAGCACATTAATTAGGCTTAATGCATTCAGAGTAGATTGTTTGGTATTTCCTACGCCATTAAAACGACGGAAAGCAAGGCCAGTACAGAAACGAAACTGTAATAATAATAATAATAATAATAATAATAATAATAAATAAATAAATCCCATCTCATACAGGCCCAATTCCCTCGTGAACAAATTTCATAATTCCTCATTTTGGTCCTCAAAACTTCCATGAATTCACAAACGGTGCGGGTTCGAGTCGCCCAAGCGAACGAAGATGTTGGATAGGGAGCCGGAGGAGCTGCAGTTCCTAGGTGTGGTGGAGATCCTGGCGGATGCCTTCAAGATCCTTCACTCCTGCGTGAAACATCTCAGGGCCATCACACTCACCCTGATCCTCCTGCTCTCCTTCGCCATCCTCGACCACACCCTTGTCTCTGACTCGCTGATCCACAAAATCAAGAAAAAAGAGGACACCTTCGAGAAGTAGGCCGGAATCCCTGATGTCGACCGAAAAATGCCCCTCATTTTCTCTAAATGGGTGTGATTCAGCTTACGATGATCTCTTATCATCCCCTTTCTGATGAAGCTGACAATGATCTCTTCTCAATGTACATTGATATGGATAAATTCACTGGATTCTCGGCATCTTCCACTCAAGCAATGACAGAAACAACACAATTTGGTTCAGAAGGAGGCTTAACATTGTCCTCTCAATCCACTCATCATTCTCGGAGCGTATCTATGGATGGAGAGTTTTCTGGTTTTCAAAACAACAACAGTGGTTTTGGCCCAGGTGGTGTTACTTCTGATAAGCCTCAAGCTCGTCATCAACACAATCAGTCCATGGATGGGTTTCCTTCCATTAAGCCTGAGATTCTTTTATCTACTGCTAAGGCGTCTTTGGCAAAAACAAAGAAAGAAATGCCAGCTGCCAAGCTAGCTGATCTTGCACTCATTGACCCCAAAAGGACTAAGAGGCTGAAGTATATCCACTATTATTGTTGAATTACAATTTGGGAAAATCATCAATCAGCAGCGAGGTCCAAAGAGCGAAAGATGAGGTACATATCAGAATTAGAAAGAAAAGTGCAAACTTTACAAACTGAAGCTACTACCTTGTCTGCACAGTTGACCATGTTACAGAGAGATACAACTGGATTGACAAATGAAAATAGTGAATTAAAGCTATGATTATAGTCTATGGAGCAACAGGTTCACCTTCACGATGCTTTGAATGGACGTGATTTCTTCTTTTCCAGGGTGGCTACCTAGTCTTTCTCCTGGCCTTCTCATTGCTCTCCACGTCCGTCATGGTCTACATTGTGGCCTACATCTACACGAACAAGAATATCACCTACGCCAAGTTCATGAGTGTCGTGCCTAGGGTCTGGAAGCACCTCATGCTCACTTCCTCTGGTACTTCTTTATCATGATTGGCTACAACATAGCGGTGATGGTTAATTTTGTGGTCATCGACAATACGGTGGCCTTTGGCCTCTATGTCGTGGTTCTCCTGGCATTTTCCCTGGTCGTTCATGTGTACATCAGTTCCATTTGGCATGTGGCCAATGTGATCTCCATGTTGGAGGACATATACGGCATCGATGCAATTAAGAAGAGTAGGAATTTGATTAAGGGAAGAGACTTGTGGCTTGGGAGGTCTGCAAATTTCCATTCATCCCAGTTTATTAGGATTTGGGAGGTCTACAAATTTCCATTCATCTCAAACGTAATTGTGATATGTGATTATTAGGCAACCAGGTTCCCCCCATGGCTTGGTAGGTCTGCACCAGCCACTAACGAATTTTCGTCATTGTTGTTCACCCTAAGATATCGCTCAAGGAAATTGCAGTGAGAAATGGCACTCTGATGCAGATAAAGTGAAGATAGTAAAAGTTGTACAGCCAAGAATCAGTCCATGAAGAGGCATAAAAACCTACACACTATCTATTTAAGAATTTTCAAGGACCAACAAGTATGCTCAACGGCAGCGGCAAGATTTCCTTTGCCACAGAGCATATCGAAGCCTCGATGCCATTTCCTCGCAAGAAGAACACAATATTGACTTCGGCAGCGTGCAAAAATATATATGAAAAGAAACATATGCCACTCAGACTGCTAGCAACGATGAGAGGAAAGGGAAAAAAAAATTATATGTGGAAACATAAGTCCAACCATTGAATATTTAGAGATGGGGGAAACTAGGCCTGGGTTAAGAATTCAGAAGTTTTAGAAATTTAAATGAAGAAAACCTATCATGAATTTATCCCTATCCATTTTCACCTCCATGCCACGGGGTTCTATACTAAACCTAACACATGAAATGATCAGTGCGTAAGAGTGTTAAATTGCAATGCTTTTGTCAGGTTTTCAAGAATTTTTTTTGAGCATGTGGCAATCGGCTTACTTGTGCAATAACAATGCATGCCTGGCTCCTCATGAGTTGATCAGTGAGATCCAATCCCTGGACCTAATGAGAGTGGCGTCGAGCGAGGCTTCTAGACGTATTTTTTCCTCCATGGCCTCGAGATCTAAAGGGGAAAAAAAAAAAACGGTGAAGTGAAAGGCACCTTCGGCTGCAGTCATTCTTTTGCACTAAAAACATACACATGCATGGGTAGAGCGGGGGAGAGGAGGAAAGGCAGTAGTGTACAAATGTGATACACACGAGGGTGGATAATAAGTTTGGTGGAGTTTTTGTTTCCTTGGCGGCTTGTTTGGAGAAAAATAAATCGATAGCAGAAATTCGTCTTTCATGTTGATCTTCTTCTATTTCATTGTCTGGATGGGATCCAGGGTATCTTCAGAAAGAAGGTTGTGCATGTCAGCGGTGGCGGCTAGATTGGATCTCAGGTGGGCTTCAAAGTTCTGCTTGTGGGTCTGCTGGTTTATGTGAATTTGATTGGGTTGTTGGTGCAGAGCGTCCTTTACTATGTATGTAAATCCTATCATCACCAGAGCATGATAAGTCAGCATTGTCTGATCACCTAGAGGAGTATCTGGGAGAGTATTTGCCTCTCAAGAGTAGAAATATTCAAATGGATAATTTGGACGTTTAGAAGATGAACATCTGTAATTTTCAAATGGAGACCATACACATAAACACTCGGGCTTGAATTCTCGCCCCTCAAAATCTCCTTTTTTTGTGTGTGTTTCTTTATACTAGTTTGTGATTTTGAAACCATTGAAACCAAGAATTGTAGATCATCGTAAAGTTTTCATGCCACAGCTTTTATTCTGTGTTTTATTTAAATAACGATTTGTAACAACTCAACTGGGAATGCATTTGAAGAGATATTTTTATTAGACGAATGACAAGTTGTAAGGGACTTGAAATGTATGCATTAGGAAACTGTGCAGAGGTTATAGAACTTGTTGGCACAAAGACAAAATCATGTTGTGGGTGGTCAAGCCCATGTTTCAGTTTTGAAACTGAGCTCTGATACCATATGTAACACCCATCCAAGATGTTAAACAATTAATCTTTCATTTTATACATACACAATAACAACTTTGCTTTAACATAATTTCATTTCATTTACACAATTCTTCTACATTTGCTCAACGATAAATCTAAATAGCATGATGAAATAAGTAATAGGTTAACTCTAATATTTGCAACTTAAAACAAAAGTATATACAAAATATCAACAACAAATACCACTGAAAAATACCTCTTCCTTAGTTTGTCAAATCTCATCAATTGCAATGTAGTCCTAGGTGATTCCAAGCATTCTTTTCCCTCTTTCCCAGAGTGAAACAACAAAATCCTCCCTACCAACTAGGAGCATAGATGGCTTATGAGCTCCAAGAAACCTTTCAGTTTCTTGGCCCTCGGTGCCCATGACTCCAAGAACAGCAAAGCACAAATGCTCAAAGAAAACTATCACAAGAATTATATCTTCCAAGAATTTCACAACCTCTCATCATGCTCAAACCTCTCCATCCTCCCCTCCTCTCTACTTCTTCTCCCTATTTATCAAGTTTCCATACTCACTTCCCCAAGTCTTCTCAACCACCTTCATTACTATCCATCAACCTCCCTTATCTAGATATTTTGGGAAAATATTAAAATAAAACTAAATATAAATGACTTGCATTAAACAATAATAAATAAAATAAAAAGTCTTTATTAGCATGCTAGATAATAAATGTTATTTGATAATTTTCCCCAAAATGTACATAACACCCCACCATGCTCATTTAATTCATCACACCCACCATCTATCAAAGTCAAGAAGGTATTTAATTCTTCTAGATATTTGTATGCAATATAATTTACATATTCAATAAACATTCAATTAAATAGTTAATAATTTACTTTAATAATTAATACATTAATTACTGATACTAGTGTACATGGGTAGGGTATGTGTGCATAGCTAGCGGACACATATCTCATGCATGTACTAACAATAAACAATCATTGCCTCTATTGCATAGTTCCTATATGATCACCAAGACATGTAGGACAACAGATCAAGTAATGCATCATTTAATAATCTTAACGAACTAAATTACACCAATTCATCAATAAATCATTGTCACACTTAAAATATCATTAGGAAATCAAAGAGGGTTTTAAACATGGTAGGAACCAAGTGAGTAAACAATAGTTCCATCTCTAATCCCCAATTAGTATTCTCAACTAACATCGAAGCATCCTTCCTTTCTAACCTACTTCCATCTTCCATCCTATCCTTTCCTCTGTTGGACTAAGTTGGAGCATCAACTATATTGACCTAACTCCAGATAGAACCTGTAAGCGGAAGTGTCATTCATCTCGACCAATCTTCCCCAATAGGCAACTAGCAGTCGCCATCACACGTCTATGGGAGTGTGACTTCACACAACCCTCCCATGAATCTAGGTTTCAGAGGATAAACGATGGGAAATACCTCCACCCCTCCTCATAGAACTAGGGTCAACACCCTACATCAAGCCATACTGTGCAACTACTGGTCTTAGAGTCACGTCATCAAACATCCACTCTGGATAAGTTGTGCATCCTGTCAAAACCACACTTACCATAGATCATAGTAATATTCTGAATCATAAATTAAATAGTAAGTACAACTTATAGCATACAATATCGTTTTTATGTCTACGACATCCCAATTACCTCAATACTATAATCATTTGGCTATCACATAGATCATCATCCTGTAGGTTAGTTCACCAATAACAGATATTGATGCAGATACATCACAAATTTATATAAGAATCCATATTTGCATTGACGCTCAATTAAGAAATGTTTTTCTATTTACATCATGCATTGCATCTATTATACATTCACAACATAACTTGAATTAGTATCCACGTACCTAAATTCCACATTTTAACTTGCATGTTTAAACAAACCAAAGAGATATCATCATCATGAGTATATAACAATGAAAATAATATCATGCAACACGTAAAAATATGTACATATCTCAAATATCTACCTCAATCTAATTGATCCCAAACAAATGTTAAGAATTGAATTACTAAGATGATTAAACAGTCAATCTTCTAACTCCCTAAAGGTTAAGATATGGGGTGTTACAATATCTAGCGAAGGTCCTCGCCCACATGATGTTATTATATGATCTTAGAACACCTTCTCAGTTTGAAAACCTTTCACATGTTCTATAAGCACCTCCTACTCCATGAATATAACAGAGAGTTCCTCTTTCCAAAGAGTCCTCTCCTCAACCTAAGGAGGGATATGATGTCATTGATCTAGACCCTCGAGCTCCTCCTTTCTATGTCTCAGTTATGATTTTTGATTTTGTGCTCTATAATTGTGTCATTGACATAGGAGTGAGGCACAATGTCATGCCCCTTCAATTCATGAGGAGATTGGATCTTGAATGCACAAGCCCATGTAAAGATCTTCTAGCTTTGGATTCAAGGAATGTAGAAACCATTGGTTACATAAAGAACTTATCCATTGTGTTCAACCAAGCTCTGGATGTGAGCATGCTCATAAACATGATCATAGTAGACATAGCTGGAGAATATGGCATGATTTTAGGAAGGGAGTGGTCCACCAAAGTCAAAAAGGGTTGTTACTTCATGGAAGGAACCCACTTCACCTTTACTCATAAAGGTGTTGAAGTTTTCTAGGAGGGAACCAAAATACCGAGAGCAGGTTGTACCTGCTTCCAACGACACAAAACATGTGTCTTTTCAAGACATAGGGATGGGTACGTATACTGTGTTATCTAAAGAAGGTGTGCATGTCCCTCCTTGTGAGTTGGAAGAAATGATGTGGAGCATGGATTTTGATGGTGCTAAATCCAAGCACGGATCTGGGGGTGTGGTCCTTTTGTGTGATCCCAAGGGAAAGGAAATCCCTTTCTCTTTTATATTAGAATTTCCTAAAACTAATAACATGGCTGAATATGTAGTGTTAGTTCAAGGCCTCCAAAAGGCCTTAAAATTAGGAATTCTCCATTTGTTGGTGAGTGGGGATTCTGAGTTGGTTGTGAATAAAATCAGAGATAAATATGAAGTTCATAACCCTCACCTCAAACAATACCACCGAAATTTAAGGAATGTATTGAGAAGTTCTTCTATTTCAAAATTCAAGTTGTACCTAGGACCTCAAACCACATAGCTAATACTTTGGCCTTGGTTGGTTCATGCTTCACTTCCGATGTCGTAAGGTCTATCGAAGATATAGAATTCCAAGTTTTACATAGAACTGCGTTACTTGATAATGTTGAGTCTTGGCAAGTTTTTGATACTAACGAAAAAATATGTAGGTTCCTTCAAAATAAGGAGGAATTCGAAGATTTACATATCAACATTGAGTTGGAAGAGGAGACCGGGGACATAATCCAATTGAAGACAAATAAACTTCCCCCTGGTTTGTCCATACTAGAATCCATGTTTGATTCCAATGATGCCACTACCTCTGCACCTAGTATTGATTGTCAATCTATTAGGAAGGTGCAAGAAACCATCCCTATAAACCTGGAAAATGAGAAAGATCGAAAACTGGTTTATATAGGGTCACAATGTTCTCCTTCTAAGATCACTCAATTCATGGAAGTCTTGATAGAGTTCAAGTATGTTTTTTCCTGGTCTTATGAGGATCTCAAGGTTTTTGATATGCAGAAGATAGTCCATGCCATACCCATAATCCCTGATTCGAAACCTTACATGCAGAGGTAAAGAAAGAACAACCCTACTTTAGAATGAACAATTAAAGCTGAGTTAGACAAGATGGAAGCATCCAGGGTCATATACCATGTCTGTTACTCACAATGGGTATCTAATTTGGTTCTCATTAGGAAGAAAACTAGTGATATCTGTTTGTGTGTCGACTTTCAACCTTTGAATATGGTATCCCTAAAAGACAACTACCCCATCCCACCAATGGAGGATATCCTCCAACAAGTCTTTGGGGCTTAGATGATGGCCCTTTTAGATGGTTTCTTAGGTTACATTCAGATATCCCTCAATCCTTCTCGTAGTCACAAAACCATGTTCACTACCTATTGGGTCACATATGAATATAACAATATGCCATTTGGCTTGATTAATGTCGGGAACACCTTTCAACGTGTCATGGCCATTACATTCAAAGGATTATTGGGTAAGATGATCATTGTCTACTTCGATGACCTCACGGTATTTTCCAAAGAACGAAGTAGTCATTTTGATCACCTTAGGTAAGTTCTTCTTAGATGTTGTAAGTTTGCCATATCCTTAAATCCTAGGAACACCATTTTCGGTGTTATGGAGGGAAAAATTTTGGGTCACATCGTCTCTCGAGAAGATGTCAAAGTTGATCCTGAGAGAGTGGTAGCAATACAACATCTTCCCTTACATACTAATAAAAAAATAAATGCAATCTTTCTTTGGAAAGATAAACTTTTTGAGACACTTCATTCCAGATTTTGCTCAAGTAGTCAAACCTCTAAATCAACTTATGAAGAAGGACATTCAGTTCAAATGGGACCCCCCTACCCATCAGGATTTTGAGTCCATTAAGAAATCCATTGCTTATTCCCCTCTGTCAATCAATCCTAATCCCTCTAAGGACTTTTCCATGTACATTAATTCATCAGAGGAGACAATTTCGACAATCTTATTGCAAAAAGATCATGAGGAAAATCTTAGGCCATTCGCCTTCGTAAACCAGAATTTGAAGACACACCATGTGAACTATTCTCCACTGAAGAAACATGGTTATTCTTTGTATAAATCCTTGGATAAATTACAACAATACATCCAAGGCCACAAAGTTTAGGTTTTTGTGCCTACATATCTCTTAGTCACTGCCTTGAATCAAACCGAAATGCATAGTAAGTGGTCCAAATGGATCATGTGCATGCAATAATATGACTTGGACATTAAACCGACAAAAACCATAAGGGGGACAGGGATGGATGAATTGCTAACCCAATCCCATGCCTCAGTCTTAGTTGAACCACCTCAAGTAGATGACTTGATTGCTTTCGAAGAATTGGTTAATTTAACTGTGTTAGCCTCACAACCATGGTATATACCTATCATGTATTTTATGATCAATGGAATTTTCCCACCAGATATGAATACTAAAGCCAAACTAACACTTTTTTTACAAGTTGTTCGGTATGTTTTACAAGACCAAATCCTTTGTCGAAGAAACATTAATGGAGTTTTGTCACGATGCTTGAATCATGATCAAGCCCAAATGACATTTGAACAATGCCATTTAGGGGTTTGTGGAGGTCACTTTTCATTCAAAACCACTGCAGCAAAAGTTTTATATGCAGGTTACTTTTGGCCTTCACTCCACCAAGATGATGCCCATTTACTGGTTCAAAAATGCAAAGCTTGCCAACGCTTCTATGGAAATCAAAAGTTAGTTGCCTTACCTCTTAGGCCTATTGAAATCCAAGTCCCTTTCACAAGATGGGGCATGGAATTTATTGGGCTAGTTTCACCACCTTCCAGCACTAGTCACATATTCATCTTAACAACTACTGACTAATTTACAAAGTGGGCTAAAGCAATTTCCCTTAGTAACGCTATGAGTCAACAGGTGGTAGAAATCATTGAGCATAACATTTTATCCTGTTTTGGAACCCCTGCTGAGATACCAACTGATAATGGATTATTTTTCATGTTCGATGCCATGCTTCACCTTGGTGTCATGTATGGCATCCAACTTTTTCGATCTTCCACCTATTACCCCTAGGGTAATGGATTGGTCGAATCCAAAAATAAAAATCTGATTCAGATCCTTAAAAGAACGGTCAAAGATAACAAGCGTGATTGGAACACAAAGTTAAACTTTTCTTTATGGGATGATTGTATAACCCCTAAGACAACAACGAGTCAAATTCCTTACACTTTGGTGTATGGAGACCCTGTTGTCCTTCCTGTTCACTTACAAATTCCATCCTTGAGGTTGGCTATTGTTGAGGCATAATATGATTTCCAGCCTTTACAACATCATTTAGACACACTCATCGAACTAGAAGAGGTAAGAAAAGATGCATTTCAATGCCTCCAAAAGAAGCAAGACATTGTTAAACGATCCTTCGATAAAAGAGACACAATGGTAAATTACAAAGTAGGAGATGATGTGCTACTATGGGACAAAGCACATGAGGCCCCATCCAAACATTGCAAGTTTGATTCTTTATGGTTAGGTCCTTACACAATCTACGAGGTTTTAGGGACAAATGCTTTTAGATTAAAAACCTTGGATGGCGAACCACTTCAATTCCATGTGAATGGTCATCACCTAAATTTATTTTACTCCTCAGGGACCTCATCATCCTGTACATAAGTCACCACTTATTCATTTTTTGTTTGTAGATTTGTTGTTGCTGATTTATGCTTGATATATCTCCTTGATTTCAATTTGGAACCTTTTTTCCTGTTTGGTTTCAATTTTGGGTGTAAGCGCCTTTTGAATTTTTTCCTCGATTTTTGCTCTTTTTATTTTTTATGTTGCAGGCTTCCCTCTTCTTCTTAGTTGTTGGTATGAGAAGGGTATTGTCCTTGTTATTATATGGATGTTTGAAAAGAATACACCCTTAGGAACCCTTTTATCATGTTTGGTGTTGGGTTTGTGTTTTGATTGTTTTATTGCGATGATCAAATCCTTTTTGCATGCGATATTACATATGATATGATCTCATTTAGCCATTTTAAAGGTAATATCAAGATTTATACATCAATTTTCCACGGAATCGCACAAGGTATGTGTAATCATCATTTTGCAATGGTTTTATGATTAATTCATCTTCATTTGAATGGTTACATTGATCTAAAGTTTCTTGTTTTCTTGCAACATGTCAAAAATGTGATTCGACCTTCCATCCAGACCTTCCATCCAGACCTTCATCCGAACCTTCATCTGGCATTGTTCTAGGAAATGAACTTAGATCTTAATTTATGGGAAGAGGAAGTTGAATCATAAAAATACGGCACATGGGTTTTGTGCCCAATATGCCCAATTAGGTCCTACGTGGGCCATTTCCTAAAATTGTAAACAGATTGAGAGTAGTTCATGGTCCTCGATCCGGCCCTCCAATATTCCAATACCCCATCCGACACTCCATCTAGCACCCCATCCGACACTCCATATGGAACTCCATTCGACACTAGGAGTGTAGAGAAGTTGGTGATCTGCATATCTCAGGGCACCGTTATGAAATTTGAGCACATGGTTTTTTTTCCCTTAGGATCCCTCTTTCTCAGTGTCCTACTAGAATTTTCTTCCATCCATTGAAGATGCACGAGATCCATGACCTATTTACTCACTTTGTTTCAAGCATTTAATGAAGATTCCTCAACAGAATTTGATTTTTAATGATGTAACTAATTTTGTTATGCACATACTATTCTGAGAGGATCAGAGGTCGACCTCTCAGCTCTGTAAACACATTATAAATACATGTTTTCCATGCCAGGAAGAAAAACGGATTTGTATACATACACACATAATTTATTTTGATTTTGTTGTAAAACTATGTTTTCATGATTAATATCAATGCCATGTTAATTCTGTAACTACATCTTGTTGTTGAAGGGTAGCCACGACCTACTGGGGCGGGCACCAGTGGTCTGAGTGACTATATAGATAGATATCTTGTGTGTTTTATTTGCTTAGTTAGAATTTTTACCTATTTCCCTGTTGTATGCATTTTTTAGTTTTATTTACTGTACATGTTAATTGTAATTTGCTTGTCTAATTCATCTTTCTTTAAAATTGCAGATTGCTTATAGGATTTGGTTATTTGTCACGTTGTGTTTCTTATTTCTTAACAATTGCCCTGCATGCTACTAACTTAGATGATGTATTGAAGTTTTAAATTATCTTATGCAAATTAAAACAGAGTATTATGTGAATAGAGGATTAGTGTAAACAGAGTTTTAATTTAAGATCGTTTGCAAGCTTCAATGGATTAATAGTTGCAAGTTTTATTAGTTGTAAACAAGCTAAATTTAATTATCAGTTAAGTTATGTTTTCATAAATATATTTGGTTCATTTATCTTGCTTTAGTACGATAGGATAGGAATAGATTTTGTAGTTATGTTTTGTTACAACATTCTAGTTTTGAAATCTGAGTTTTAATGATAGAATTAGTTTAGTTTAGATTATAAAATCTCAGTTGTGGATTTGAATTGAAATTTTAATTAGAATAGTGGATTTGAATTAAGATTTTTAATCATGAGTTCATGAGTTTGTAAATTTACTTGAATCAGTTTTGAGTTTGTAGATTTCTATACGGAGTATTTTCAATGTTATTTTAGTTACGAATTAGAATTAGAATTTCTAATTAGTGTTAGTTATGGGTTTGTGGATTTGCTTGAATTAATGTTTATTCTATATAGAATCGAAATGGTTATGAGTTATTTTTAAGAATAGAGTTCACTTGTCAAAATAGTATTGATAGGTTAGTTGTTTACTTGCTTATTTGCTCAAGGATAAATAGCATACTTGTTGTTGCTTACTCAAAAAATTGAATAGATTAACTAGATTTAAAATAGATTGCTATTTTCTTATTTAGAAATAGTCTAACAATTCCTTGTTTGAAGTTTCTTCGGGTAAATAGTTCAGAATTCTAGAATTTCTTAAATCTCTTCATTATTTGAGTTTATTGGCATTAGAGTAGATTAGGCTAGGCTAGGCTAGATTAGAGCTCTAGACCTGCACATACAATGTTAACACCTTGAAGCTTATGAGCCCCGGGTTGACAATTTAATGTCAAAATAGATAGCATATATTTTACTCGACATTTTTGGTGTCGTTGTCGGGGAGGTGCTAAAGGGATTAGAGCTTAGGTAGGTAGGTTGATTTTAATTACACAACAAGGGGGAGGAAAAAATTTAAGACAAGAGGTAAGAACCTGCGCATCCATTTTAATGGGTCACTCCAAAGCCTTGTTGTTCCCTTTCCACAAGAGTGTTTATTTCTTCTACAAGTTTGCTTACTTTTATTAGTTTGTTTAATTTTCTCAGTTTGTTTACTTTCCTACAATTTATTGTCCCGCAAGTGTGCTTTCTTTCCTACAATTGTGTTTTTTTTGAAGAGCTAACTCTTGTGAAAAGATAACTTGGTGATAGCGAGGTCTAAAGTAGCACGAGGAGTTCAAGTTTTCTTTAAGTAGTATGCTTTAAGTTTTTCAATTCATTTCATTTTATTTTTTTCAATAGCGTTGAATTTCAGTATTATTTCATTGGGTGTTGTTTGTTATCCAGTTTGTTTATTTTTCTTAGTGTGTTTACTTTTTTTTGCAAATTACTTTCCTGCAATTTAATTTTATGCAAGTGTGTGTGTGTGTGTGTGTGTTTTCTATAAGTTTGGGTGTTTTTACTTTCCACAATTTAATGTAGGAATGAATGTGAGTTTGATTTCTTTATTGCCAGCATGTTTTCTTTCATACAAATGTGTGTTTGATTTATCAAAATATGTTTTTTGGTAGGTATTCTTGATTAGAATCATCAAAAACACATATAAAATTTTGGGTGTTGTAAGAACCCCAGACACTGATCTTTGTGTGAACCAAGTTTATCAAATGACAAGATGAACTCATAAGAAACTATTGTCTTGAGGGAACTTTCTCAAATCCTAGCAGCAATCAGTGTTTCTTCTTTTCAGGAAGAACGCATTTTGGCAGTAGCCAAAAGTGTATCTACCTCTCTGGAAATATTATAAGAATCAAAGTCCTATGAGATACAAAATGATTTTCCTTCCCAAACTGCGAAGGAAGATGAAAAATTATGGACTACATCCGGTGGAGAGAAATCACTAAGACCTGAGATTGAGGAGTTCTCAACATCCATCTCAGCAGATCCTTCATGTACTTCATAAATCAATCATCTAGAAGAAGAGGATCTGCATAGCATGATGAAGGAGAGAGGAGAGCATAGAAATTATTGTTCATGAACATCAAGATTACATTGAAATTTGGTTTCAAGAGATCATCAGGCCACAATACTATTCTCTTCTTCAACACCTTCTGATTCCAAAACAAGTAGGTTGGTTTGTTCTTCATATCTAGGTAATCACTACGGTAAATTTTTCATATGTGGATATGGGTATGTATTTTATCTTGCTTCGCACATGGTTACATTGGAAAAGTTCTTACACTTGAATACATATTTTCCTTTCTTTTTAGGTATGGTAGGATAATAAATAAAAGTTGCATGTTGTTAGTTTAGCTTAAAGTCTAATGCAGCCTCATTTTACATTTTCTTTTTAATAAAAGAACTATGAGACACATGTGCATGTGACTTGATCTCATTAATCTCATCAGTTTTTGATATTTAGAGTGTGGTTTTTGACAAACAATTTTAGAAACTTTTTGCAGGTATTCATCTAACAACAAGTGGACAACTCCAAGGATACAAAAAGGGAAGTATTTTCCTTCAAAAAATATATTTCTATATTTGAACCTTGTTGTTTGCTTAAGCATTAATTGAATAATGAATTTTTATTGCCTATTGTGAATTAGCCATATTTTTGCAAGATTTATATCTTCCTTTTTCTCAAGGAATATTTAATGGTAGTTGCTCTTAGCCTCCACCACTAGAGGATAAAAGGAAGTGACACCTTGTCTATGAAACCTAGAGGTTACTCATACAATTTTTCCAAGAACCCTGAGTAGGTGAGTAAGTATCTTTATGAAAGAGTAGCAAGAAGGTATGATTAGCGGTTAGCCATGGAAACATCACTATAACTTAAAAAAAAGAAAAGTGAGTCGAGCCTGAAGATACCTTTTTGTTCTTTTCCAATGGTACCATCCACTACACACTAAAATTGCTTGATTATACCATATATTTATATAGGCTACGTCCTCTTAAGTACCCCTTACATCAGGACAATCTATCAAGAATACATAAAAAAGAGTCATCCTCTAACATAAATACCATCCCAGTCTTAAATAAAAATTTCAGAGTTGTCTCCCCATCTTCTTTCCAAAAAGAAATCTTTATATAAAAATCTTAAAAGGTGGTGGACCAATCTTTGTTGTAAAAGGGTGTAAGAGGCTAACCCGCTAGGATACTGAACAGGTATGCTGAAAGTGGGTACCAACCTGTGGTATGACTAGGTAAACCCGTCGAAGTATTGAACAGGATTGTTGGAAAAAGGGCATTCTACCTAGAGAGGGTGATAATCTGACAAACAATAAACAAAATTCCTAAATCTTAAAACTTGTCCTGATGCACGACATTACTTGTAGACAAAGTTGAAAAGAAGTATGCATGGTTAAGTAAAGGTCAATGAACTCCATAAATCTTCCATTAGGAACTAACTTTAAGACTATCCTCAGGCTCTCTTGACTACCTCTTCTTAACTATATGTAGGATGTTTTGTCCTACAGGTGCGGCCATATTTTAACTTTCTTGTCAGACTAATGTGTGAAATTTATCTCTACTCTTGGCAAGCTGTAAATATTAGGCTATTGGGAGAATTGATTGGTTTCCTATATTTTTTATTGTGAGGTGTCACAATACTTAGGAGTGGGGGAGGGGTTTCCTAAGCTGAAAAATGATAAACATTGCCCATCTATATTATAATCCATGAGAAGAGGAAATAGAATCTCTGTAAAAAATATGTTATATTTTTTTATGATATTCTGGGCTATTATATCAGCAGTTTTTTTTTATTAAAATGCTAAACTTTATACTTCTAACATAATTTATGTGTATAATTAATAATCATGTTGTGCATTATACTTTACAATTTTTCTTCATCTATGTTTTGCAAGGGAAGACTTCTTACACTCAAATGATCCATGTAATAGTTGCAGATCGATAAAAAAGGAAACTTGATCAAATATGAACTTATCACACCAAGTATTCCTCACAAAAACAATGTTACTCCTGCCTTCCAGATGCCTACACCATCTTCTAAAATTGATATACCTTCTTCATCTTGTTAGCACTCTGTAAAATATGTCCGGCTGAATAGACAAATGACAAAGGAAACTATTTCAACCAGCTTTAGAGTTGAGGCACTAGCCTACTCAACTCATAGAGGGCTCTCTCGTGTCACTTGATATATCTATGGCAATTGGTGGCTAGATTTGGTTTGTTTTGGGGGGGTTTATAAAGTTTGTTGGCCAAGAAGAGGAGGGACACATAGGGCTATGGAGTCAAAATTACGAAATTGAATGAAAACAATGATCAGTCGATAGAACTCTCCAGAGGATAAAGGCTAAATGAGGCAATGAATCTGAGTTGTAACTTAAAATAAATCAGAGTGGTCAGACGAAAGAGGAAACAAATAACTACATTAGAGCATTACGGAAATGAATTATGAATTAGCTAAGAAGAAACATACACAGTTTAAATTTCTTAAGCCAAGAGCATCACAAGACGAATTCTAGGCCTTTAACTCTCCAATTTAAACAGAAGACAGTGTAAATGGAATTAAAGAAACACAGTAAATACATACAATGAGGGAAGACAAAATGCATATCATAGCCATTAGAATCTTTTCATAATCAGTTCAAAATACTTTTGCATATGTATTCAATTTAGTCTTAGAAAAATTACAATAAAGTCCAAAACCACCAAAATTGTGCCCTTGCACTTCTACCCATCATTAATACACTCAGAACCTCTAATACTTATACAATTCGAGTTCCTTTGGTGTGTAACTGATTACAATAACTCAAACAAAATTTTCAGCGTCTATAATGATTACAACTAACAGTTTCTAGCAAAATGTTTCATGATCCCTGCAGATTCCTCTGACGCTCCAACTCCTTCCTCTGCCATGTTTTCTTTGAAATGTCACTCATACTCTTTCAAATATAATTGCATTTATCCATATTCTCATGAAACATTTGGGAATAATATATTTGAAATAAAAATAATTCCCAAATATTTTATGTCCTGGAGAATTAAATTTCCATAATTTAATTCATGCCTGTGGTCTTTAAAACCATGTATTGTTTTGCCCAATTCACCATTCACTATAAAAAAAACATTTACTGTTACTATTTCCAGTGAAAAACACTTACTGTGTAATGTTTTTTCCAATTTATTGTTTCACTGTGGAAAAAACATTTACTATGTGTTTTTTCCATTTTACCGTCTTTGGTAAAATACCTTTTATCTTCTTCTTTTACTTCTGTAAAACCTTTGGATAAAAATTATCCAAGTCTTCATTCATGTGCATATTCCCATTTAAATCTTTTTCATGGAAATTAATCTCTTTGATTTGTAAAATGTAAATTTCACCTCTGTAAACAATTTCACCGTGAGGAGGAATTTCTTTTATTGGAAATCCCATAATCATTATTGAAATGCACTCCTGGAAAAATGCCACACATAAAACATATGATAGATGTTTGCATTTATTATATCGGGCTTGGGATAAAGTGGTTTAATTCAAACTTCTTTACCTTCGATATGCTCCACGTAAAAACACGTGTCCACCAAATAAGCCACGGTAGTTTTCCCTGGTCAGTGTTTACATAATTAACCTCCTCGCTACTTTAATCTCTGATATGCATGTGCGCCCTCCATCCAACCTTTGACTTTTCCACATTATAAATTGAGATTTGTGCCCGTGATTTGAGGTGATTTCATAAATTAAATATTGGATTAAATATTAATATAAATATAAAAATATTTATATTAATAATAATAAAAAAACCCCTTTTTTCTATTTTCGAAGGACTTTGGGCATATGAGGCTTAACACATGACTTTGTGGATAGGATAAGGGTGCTTAATAAAAGGAATATTTTTTTAATTTCAATGGGAATATGAAAATAAGGGTAAAAATGAATGAAGTGATGGAACTAAGGGATTTAGATAAGAATTAAGGCTAGGTATAGGCTTGAGATATTTGCCAACTTTTGAATCGTGGAGTACATGACTGTTTTGGATGATCCATTGGGTGAAGGATTTATGTGATGGGAGCTTGACGGAGCTGGTGAAAATTTTTGAAAATCTGAGTGGAAAGATAACACAAGGACAAGTTGCTTTGGAAAAATAAAATGCAAATCAGCAGGTGATAACACCATCAACTTCTCATATCGGGGGTTGGAAAAAATGATTTTGAGTAGACCACTTTTCTCCCCAATGTACCTTTGGTGTTGTCACATGTCGACAGATGAAACCATAATGGTTTCCCTGGCCCGCCTTCGAACAATTATCTTTCGCGTTGCTTCATTCCCCGATATGTGCCTTAGTCGTTGATTCGGGCTTCTTCAAGATCGACAATATACCGAGTTATACCTTTTGCGCCTCTGCTATATTTGTCTATATGTTGTTGGATATAGCTCGATCCCCCAAACTATCATATTTCCACAGTGATATAGCATTTCGCTAAATTTCCAAAATTTGGATCTTGATCTGAAAATTGTTATGGTGATAACATTCACTCCAACTGGGGATGTTATCCTCCCTGCAAGGTAGCAAAGAACTCATATATCTGGTGCCTGATCCATTGGGCTTCTCCCAAAACATGTGTGTGTACCTTGCTCTGTCCTGTCACCAATGTCTACTGAAAGCCAAACTCTGCACACTACTCTCAACTGGATATTGAACACTGAATACACTGCTAAAATCTGACTATACCTACTATTGGAAATCCAAACTGAAAAATGCTTGACCAACAGGCTTATTTGCATACTCCTATCTACTCTAACAACTGAAATGAACTGCCAATTAAGTGAAATCAAAATTCCAATGCAACCATGCAATCATTTTATCCATTGTTTGTTTACTTAGCACAAGCTTTCTCCAAATCCTGCTTACTGATAATTCATTCAAAAATTCATCCATAAATCCAAATCTCAAAAAATTAAAAACATTTGGATTGTTCATTGCCTCCAACAAAACTGCAAATAGATCCTCTAAAGTATGCACAAAACAACAATCATGTTTCACCCCTTCCACTGCTTTATTGTTTTCATGTGATTTAACATGTTGATTGTCACCAAGAGGCTGAAAAATCTGCTGAGACTGTTGGAAATAACAATATTCTATATCAGAAGATAGTGTTGGTTGAAATGAAACCCTTAGTGGAAAGAAATCCATGTCTAATAATGATGTTGATTTACTATCATCTTTATTTCCAAGTTGGTAGTTGAGCACAGGATGCAAATCTGAACTGAGATAACATTCCATGTAATCAACAACACGATCATTAAATGTATGAGAAGGTTGTTGGTCTTCCTCACCAATAACAATTTTCTCATGTAAAACAGTTCCACTGTGAATGCAATCAGACTTCCCTACTTCCTATGTTATCTTATGATTTGATTTCAACAATTCAAAGGAAGAAAAACATAATGGAAGATAGTTTTCATTTGCAAGTCCACTGCTTTCTTCATATTTAACATCATGCCTAGAGGATTTATGATTTGAAACATTATAGACATTTCGTTTCAATAGTTCGAAAGAGGAAGGTTCTTTCACCTGATTCAAATCCTTCTTCATTTTCTTCACTACTGTCATAGGCACATTTTTCAATTTCTTTGGATTGTTGAACACACTCATTTTCAGATTCGTCTTCAACCAATGGCTGCAAATTTGTATTGACAAGACATACTACATAACAAGTAACAGGGTCATCAAACACATGAGGAGATTGTTGCAATTTCTTGTCAACTTTTTTCAGTGAATCAATGTGATTTGACATCAACACATATTCCTTTGCTTCAATGATTATCTTAGGATTTTCTTTCAACAATTTGAAAGAAGAAAAGCATAAAGGTAAATAATTCCCTTCATCTGATTCAACGCTTTCTTCTTTGTAACTGTGATATGTAGGTTGATTTCTCTCATTACACTACTGAAACGGAACATTTTCTGATAGAGAACATGCAGTTGGTTGTTCTAGGGAGTCAACATCATAATCATCATCATATTCATCATATATAGGCAAATCAACAACATATGCAATGTCATCTAACAAGAACGAACTTGGAACATCAACATGTTCTTCAACAAACTAATTTGCAAATTCATCTTCTTGGATGTCTACAAATGAATACATAAAACAATCAACCCCCTGCTTATCATGGGATGGATCAGAAGCTAAATCAGCACCTCCTCTTTCAACAAGTGGAATATAATTTTTTGCAAAATCATTAGCATTGGAAACTTCAAGAGGATCTATGATATTGTCAATTCTATGCTCAAGATTCCAATCAACTATTTTCTGTTCATATTCACTTTCATGTTCTTGAGCATTCAACCCCTCATTTTGGATCTGTTTACATGCTTGGATGTTGTGTTGAATGTCCTGAGAATCATTAAAAATTTGTTGTAAGGACTTAGGTCTTCTTTCCATCAGGAAGAAAGACAAATCTGAATTAAGAGTAGTTGCATAATGGAGCATGGCAGCAGCTTCAGTGGGTTGAATTTCTTTGGACAAATTGTAATAAATACTGAAAAACCTTATACTGAATATGGAAATAGTTTCATTGCTCTTATTTTTTTAAGGCATAGAACTCTATAAGCTACAGATCCAAAGAGTTCTTTCTACCCCAAAACTTTAAAAAGACATCCTTCAATTCCTCCCATGAGCTAATTGTCTCTGGTTGCAAATGTTTAAACCAGTCTTTGGTGTCTCCTTTCAAGGATTGAGAGAAGGCTCTCATACAAAAATCATCATGGTCAATCTCAAACAAATCTATAAAATGCTCAAACCCTTGGATGTGTTTTTCAGCTGAGATGGTATCAGGTTCCCCATCAAACATAGGTAAGTACTCATAGTGTTTTGGAGGAAAATCATGAAGGATGTGGGGTAAATTTAAGGGTTTGTATCTATGTTGAGTCTTGGAGGGTGTTGGATCAAGTGCAAGAGGTGAAATATCATCTTTGGTTTCATGAGGCTCATCAACTTGGTTATGATCATCACATGGCTTACATGGAATTTTTTTATCAAAATCAGTGATACAGTGAGGATATGCATGTACAAATTTAAGAGGAGAATATACAATTTCAAGATTCTCATGATCATCATTAGAATGCAACAGGTAAAGAAAAATTTGTTTGGCATGTTCAAGGAAGGACCAGAGGAAACTTATAACAAACAATAAAATTCCTTGGAAAAAATCCAAATTTAATTACTTGTTTTCTTCCATAATGTCTTTTCATACCTCTGTCAAGGGATCTCATCTTCCAGTGGAGTCTCTGAATTACATTCAAATCTTGAGTGGAGTCGCCAATAATATTTTGGAAGCTGGATTATGCATTGAGAGTGGAGTCGTCATTGAAGATTTGAATTTTTTTATTCTTCTACCAGTGGAAGCACCTTCAAACTGATTTTCTGATGTGTGGAGTTGCTAGAGAAGGAATGCAGCCAATATGTGCCTAAGTGTTTGTTGCTCTCAGACCTTAGAACTCAACCATGTCGTTCTTCCCAGGGAAAAATTTTCAATTTCATCCCTGACAACGACGCCAAAATGTTAGCACTCTATAAATTTTGTCTGGATAAATAGAAAAACAACAGAGGTAATTGTTTCAACCAACTTTAGAGATGAGGCACTAGCCTTCTCAACTCAGAAAAGGATCTCTTATGTCACTTGGTATATCTATGGAAATCGGTGGCTAGATTTGGTTTGTTTTGGGGGGTTTTATAAAGTTTGTTGGCCAAGAAGAGGAGGGACACACAGGTCTATGGAGTCAAAATTATGAAATTGAATGAAAATAATGATCAGCCGAGAGAAATCTACAGAGGATAAAGGCTAAATGAGGTAATGAATTTGAGTTGTAAAATAAAATAAATCAAAGTGGTAAGAGGAAAGAGGAAACAAGTAACTGCATTAGAGCATTACGGAAATGAATTCTGAATTAGCTAAGAAGAAACATACACAGTTTAAATTTCTTAAGCCGAGAGCGTCACAAGATGAATTATGGGCCTTTAACTCTCCAATTTAAATAGAAGACAGTGTAAATGGAATTAAAGAAACACAGGAAATACATACAATGAGGGAAGACAAAACTCATATCATAGCCATTAGAATCTTTTCACAAACAGTTCAAAATGATTCTGCATATGTATTCAATTCAGTCTCATAAAAATTACAATAGAGTCCAGAACCACCAGAATCGTGCCCTTGCACTTATTCCCATCATTAATACACTCAGAACCTCTAATACTTATACAATTTGAGTTCCTTTTGTGTGTAACTAATTACAATAACCGAAACGAAACTGTTGATACTGAGAGGGGGGTGAATCAGTATCAAGTATAATTTAAAAACCTTTTCAACTTATACTTAAACCATTCAATTATATCCAATGAGAAATGAACAATAGTAAAAGAGTTACACCAATACACCACAATACACCATGCACAATATATATGAGAAATAATCAATAGTTTTTGTTCAAGGGAAGTAATGACTTCCAAAGGTAGCTACAGCTTCCAAATGTAAAGGGAGGGATAA
>ML830667.1:28094-42831 GCA_009831015.1 Picea engelmannii | reverse complement strand
TGCCAAACAAAAGGCAGAGGAAAGGTAACGAAAAAAGATACATAATGGGCACAAGAAAAATCAGTTTTGTGGATGATTGGTACAAGGTAAAATCCTCCAAAGGTTCAGGCCCAGGGGGTCCCTTCGTCGAAACAAGCCCAAATTGAAGCCATGCTTCGGTCAATTCACATGGAAAATTACAGGAAACAAAGGGGGGGTATAATTAGGTATGAAAAGTGTCTTAATAGTGGGCATTTACTTACACACAATGACCAAAGACCAAAGGCCCATTTCCCTCCTAAGCAACTCCTGAATTTTCCCACACCTTGGGGCTTCATCCCGGTGAATTCGACAGCCATGGATGGGAAGGAACTCTCCTAGTTCACTTCATCTACATCTGCAAAACATGGAATCAATCAAAGAGTCTTTGGTATGGCACAAATTCCAAGTAAAATGATGATGTGGCATGCTAATTTTTGTCATTTTATGAAAATGACCTTTTTGTAATAGTTGTTGGATTACTGAGAGGGGGGTGAATCAGTAATAGAGCAATTATAATCCTTTTTAAACCAAATAATCCAATTCTTATATCAACGTAGAATTATCATCCAATAATGAGCAATGAACAAATGAATAATCATACACACACACACATTACACTAGTGTTTTACGTGGAAACCCAAAGCGGGAGAAAACCACAGAATGCTTTTTCTTATATGTCTTGAAGAATTACATTCATTGGAAGCACCAACTTCCTTTGTTTTCTAGCTGCAACTAGAAGGAGGCTCCAACCCCCTAGTTTAACCTGAGGGAAGCTCCAACTCCCCAATTCTCTGGATACAACCAGAAGGAGGCTACAACCCCCTATTTTCTCTGACTACAACCGGAAGGTGGCTACAACCACTTGTCCTTGCCTCGTCCAACCGCCCTAAAGTAGAAGTAGAATGATGGAACTGATGTCACACTAGCACTATGAGATATATCATTGTAAAATTGTACCAATAAACCCGAACCATGCATCAACCTGTACCTCAACATGTAATTAACCTGTACCATAAACAAGTGCATACACCATGCACCAACATGTACTAAACAACCTGTAATCAACCTGTACCATAAACAAGTGAAACCAACCATGTACTAAGCATGTATCAATCATGTGTCAACTACTCATCATCTATGACTCATCAATATGTACCAACATCATCAACTATAAACCTCATGTATGTGTCAACTCATCAACTACTTGTCTCAACCATGTACACAACATGTACCTTAACCAAAAGCCCTCATCAATTTCATCATCCAAATATCATTTGTAATGCTATAATAGACCTGGTGTATATGATCACATACCTACAAACCTTCCTTAACTTTAACAACAAGAGACTAGCATTTTCATCAAACTTTTCTTTAGTCTCACATGACTAGTTTTGGATTAGTCAACAACCCTAACGTGAAATAATCATAACTTTGTACCTGTAATGAATAAAGATCTGAAACTGATAAACAATTTTCTTCAGTTTGTTTTATTCAATTCCTCTGGGTGTCACTACTTGGAGCCTCTTAGAAAATGAGTTATAGCAAAAATGGCATACCTTGTTGAATTCTGGCTTATTCTAGAGAGCGACCTTGTAGAGCGTGCCCGATACAGAATATTTGTTGAATAGATATGAAACTTTTACACAACTTACTATAGACTATAATATAACCAACACATTTTGGCTTACTGAATTTGGATCCGTTATGAATAAGTTATGACATTTTTACCCGAAACACTTGTTTTAGACTAGTTTCAGGACTAGCCACAAACCCTATTTTCCACGGAGTGTAACTCCAAAAATACAATGAACCACAAGATTAATGTTTTACCAAATATAATTAGATATGTTTCCTCAATGGCATAGAAATTTCACAATCTGAATCATTCTAGAAAAAAAATTATTGCGAAAATGGTGAGATGACCTGTAAATAACATACCTTAGAAAGCATCATCAAAATAATTTATCCTTCCTTGAATTTCGGCCTTCTTTTCTTCACCTTCCCTCAGAAATTCATCTTAGATATCCTTTGGTTACCTCAAACACCTATATATATTCAATATTCTCAAGTGTGATATGAAATGAGAGAGCCTTGGCTCTTATTTATACTCTCCAAGTAGCTTCCTTAAAAACATCTTCTAGGTCACTTTGCCCACTTTCCTTATTTTAGGGTTAACCCACTTCTAATTTCTCCATTAAATTTATTATTTAAATAATTCATTTGTATTCAATTTGAATTATAGTACACTCATCACTTAACTTTATTATTTACCTTCTAAAATCTCTTAAACCACTTTGACTGCTTTGACTTTTTGGGGCTTCTAGATGAAATATGAGGGTCCTCCAACTTCGTAAGGCCATAATTCTCAAACCGTGGGGAGTTATGTGACGTTCCACATACCACTAGAAATGGAATGACATTTAATATCCATATATAATAGTATTATATTCAAATATATCAAAACTCATACCATTATACATCAAACAAACTTGGGTCCATTACCCAAACATGGGTTCTCCAACTTCTCATGGCCATAACTCTCTAACCGTGAGGAGTTATGTGATGTTCCACATACCACCGGAAATGGAATGACAAGAAATATCCATCTAGGATAGTTTCACTAAAAAAATCACTAACCTTCATCTCATTATTCCACAAATAAGCATGGGTTCTCTAACCATACTTCTAGGATAACTCAATCTGCAAAGTATCTTCCCTTGAGGGATTTCACCATAAGGGGACCACTTTGGAGTTCATCCATTTATACTTATTATCAACCATGAAAAGAAAATAATGAGTCATATTTTCATCAAAAAAACTTGGGTCCATTACCCAAACCTTTGTGCTATCGGGCTTTCTTCAAGGGTTTACATCAATGACAACCAACCTTAATCAACAATCTCCCCCTTTGCCATTGATGGAAACACTCTGATGAAAAACTAAAATTATGTCATGCAATACTGAAGTCATATCACTCATTATCCCCCTAGAAACATGCCTCTGTCCTCTACATCTCAGTGACCATTTCTCCCCTTAGAACCATGCATCTGATGAATCTATCGCCCTTTGTCATCAATGGAAAAGGTATCTTTCCATCTGGGGTTGCTCCCCCTGACTGAACTGTCCTCTTTATGGTGCTTCCTCATGTACATAAAAGACATATAAGATAATCATTCAAAATCATTCATTTTGGAGTATAAATAACTCTGAGTCTCTAGCAAAGATACTCAAAGGCTTCCCATGGAAGTGGTTTTGTAAAAATGTCTTCCACTTGTTCTTTTGTGCCCACATACTCAACTCTGATGTTCTTTTATGCAACTTGTTCCCGTAGAAAGTAATACTTGATTGGAATGTGCTTTGTCTTGGAGTGAATCACCGGGTTCTTTGATATACTGATGGCACTTTTATTATCACAATAGATTGGAATGGGCTCATCATACTCAACCTGTATATCTGTCAAAGTTTGTTTCATCCAAAGAACCTGTGTACAACATGTCGATGCTACAATACACTCTACCTCGGTTGTAGATAGAGATACTGATGATTGCTTCTTGCTTAGCCATGATAATAAACACTCACCCAAGTAGAACATTGATCCACTGGTGCTTCGAAGGTCATCAATACAACATGCCCAATCTGCATCTGTGTAGGCAATAAGAGATAGATCCTTTCCTTTTGGATACCATAATCCAAACTCTTTTGTTCCTTTGAGATATATGAAAATTCTCTTCACTGTTGATACATGTGATTCCTTTCGTGCTGCTTGAAATCATGCCATCTATCCAACTGACTGCATTACATCTGGTCTGGATGTTTTCACATATAGTAGACTACCAATAATTGACCTCTATTGCCTCTGATCTGTAGACTTTGAATCATCATCTTTGCTTAACTTGCAACTGGTTTGCATGGGAGTGATAACTGGTTTGCAATATTCCATTCTAAACCTCTTTAAAATTTCTCTTATATACTTGGTATGAGAAATAAAAATTCCTTGGTTTCTTTGACATATATGAAGTCCCAAAAAGAAGGATAGTTCTCCAAGTAATGACATTTCAAATTCATTTTGCATATCCTTTGCAAAATTCTGGCTTAACCTGTCATCATCACTATCAAAAATAATATCATCAACATAAACTTCAATTAATAAAACATTACCTTGAATTACCTTGATGTAGAGGTTATTGTCTGCACTTCCTTTTCTGAACCCTGCTTTTTGTAGATATTTATCCAATCTAGAGTACCATGCTCTAGGAACCTGTTTTAGACCATACAAGGTCTTCTTTAATTTTCACACATAGTTTGCATTCTCTAACAACTAAAATCCTTTTGGTTGTTCAATGTAGACTTCTTCTTCAAGTTCCCCATTCAGATAAGTTGTTTTTGCATCCATCTGATACACTTTAATATTTTTGGAGCATGCATAAGCTAAAAGCAAACGAATTTCTTCCATTCTGGCAACTAGGGAAAATGTCTCTTCAAAGTTGATTCATTCAATATTTGCATATCCTTTACATAACAATCTAGCGTTGTTCCTTGTAACATGTCCATATTCATTCAATTCATTTCTGAAAACCCATTTTGTGTCAATCACATTCTTATTCTTTGGTCTTGGAACCAATTCCCAAGTGTCAATTTTCTCTATTTAATCCAATTCTTCATCCATGGCCTTATTCCAAAATTTATTCTTGTTGGCTTCTTGAAAATAGTTTGGTTCAATTGTAGATAAGAGTATTAGGTGTGTTTGTTCTGGTGAACAGATTCTTATTCTAGTCTCAACTCCTGCATCTTTGTTTCCAATAATCTGATCTGGAGGATGATTCTTATGTACTCGTCTGCTAGGTGTCTTTGGAGAAACTTGTTGAAATTTCTCTTCTACTTCTGTCGAATTCTCTTCATCTTCCTCTTCTACTTATTTTTCATCTTCTACTTCATTTTTGAAAGGTTGTTCTATTGATTCATTTTCTTCTTCCTTTGATTCTGGTATGTCTGTTTCATTAATTGTTACGTTGATGTTTTCCACAACTTTGTTCAATATCATATTGTAACACTTGTATGCTTTCATTGTACTTGATTAACCAACAAGTACTCCTTTGTCCACATGAGAGTCAAACTTTCCCATTTTTCCATCTTCTCTTTTGATGTAGCATTTTCTTCCAAAAACTCTGAAGCGCTTCACATTTGTTGGTCTTCCTTTCCATTGTTTGTAGGGAATTTTGTCAGTTTTGTTTCTGAGCATTACTCTATTTTGAATGTGAATTTTTGTATGCATTGCATGTGTCCAAAATATATCTGTCAATTTGGAATTCATTAGCATTGTTCGATCCATTTCATGTATTATCATGTTCTTTCTTTCAACAACTCCATTTTGTTGAGGTGTCCTAACAACGGAGAATTATCTTTTTATTCCATGATTGTTGTAGTAGTCCATAAATTCCTTTGAAGTGAACTCTCCTCCATTATCAGATCTCAAGCATTTGATTTTTTAATCCATTTCATTTTCAACCGTTTCCTTGTAGATCTTAAAGTTTTCAAAAGCTTCTGCCTTATTCTTGAGAAAACAAACTACAGTCATTCTTGTATAATCATCAACTAATAACATAAAGTATTTCTCACCTTTTAAACCCTTTGTTGTAGTTGGTCCAACTAGATCAATGTGCACAATTTCCAGTGGTCTTGTCCTTGAATATTCCTTTCATTTGAACTTTGTCTTTGTTTGCTTTCCTTGTTGACAATGCTTGCATAAAGTTTTGGTTGGTTTCGTGATCTGGGGCATTTCTCTGACTACTTCTCTTTTTCTGACTTTGGCAAGGTTATAAAAATGTATGTGACCCATTCTTTTGTTCCATAGCCAACTTTCATCTTTGTTTCCTAAACAACAATTTTCATTTCCAATTTCACTTAACACATATATGTTGCTTGAAGTTCTTGCAGCTGTAGCAATCAATTTTCCTAAACCTTCTTTTCTTGTCTCTCACTTTTGTGAATCAAAAGTAACTTTATGACCTTGGTCACACATTTGACTCGCACTTAGAAGATTATGTTTAATATCTTCTACTAGCAGAAGATTTTATGCCTTTGTATTCTTGTTCCCAATTCTAATTGTGTCTTTTCCAATGATTTTAGCTAAATCATCATTTCCGAAGAAAACTGAACAATCTCTTTCCTTTCTTAATGTAAGAAACATGTCTCTATCACCTGTCATGTGTTTTGAACAACCATTGTCAACATACCAACCACGTTTCTTCTGCTTAGCTTGTAGAGCGAGTATGCATTCTTCATTGTTATAATGATTTTGCTTTCTTATCCATGTCCTTTTCTGAGGTTCCTGTCTATGACTGTTGTTATTATGTTGCGGTTCTCTAGGAGGGACTGTCATTCTTCAATATTTGTCCATGTGTCCAAAGTTGTTACATGTGTAACATTCCACTTCAGTTCTCAAAGATTCAAACCTATTGTAAATTCTTCTCTGTGTTTCACTAGGCCTTCTTGGATAACCCTTTTGTGTATGAATTTCAAAGTTGTTTATGTTCCCGTTGTTTGCTCTGCAATTCACATCTTTATGTACAAAATTATTACATGCATAACATAAACCAAAAAATATAGTTTGATACCTGGGAGTTGAAGATCTTATGAAAGGAGGTGCTCTTATGAATCCTTCTTCTTCTTGAGGCCTATATGTCTATTGTTGATTCTGAAATCTGAATCTTCTCAGTGGAGGAGTGTCCCTGTAATCTTCCTTGTATATCTTCCTATCCCCTTTGATTGTTTCTGCATAGCTTTTTGGATATGTTTCTTTCTCTATTGTTTTGGAGATTGATCCCTTTTCTATCTGATTGTATCCAAGTTTGGACTTGTCAAGATGAGATTTTTGACTGCTGATAATGTCATCCAAAATTTTTGAGCTATTCTGCATATTTTTCTTTTGAATATCCTTTCTTAATGTGACAATCTCTACTTCCAAATTTCCAATGATCTTGTCCTTTTCTTCTAGCTGTTATTTGAGTGCTTATTCAATTATTTTATATTATTCTATTTGAACCTTCAAATTTGTGATCATTTGTTCTAGTTATTGAGTGTCTTCTTTCTTGTCTAGTTCCGCTTATAGTTTCTTGTTTTTTTTCTTTTCTCTTCTGATAACTTCTATGACACACATCAATTCTTCTCAGTAGTCAACTCCTGCCTCTTCAATTTCTTCTTTGACTTCTTCATATTCTTCTTCGGCTTCTTCATATTCTTCTTCGGAGTATTCTTTATCAGAGTCTTCTACTTCCATGAATAGAACTTTTCATGTCTCACTGTCACTGACTTCATCTTCATCTAATGATGAGAAGTCTTCTTTGGTGCATAAGCTTTTCTTGAAAACATTCTTTGTAGTTAGGTTGCCTTTATATGTTTGTTTTCCTTTTGAGTAACCTTCATCATTTCTCTTTTTCTTATGAGGACATTTGTTAGCAAAATTACCAATACCATCACAATTAAAACAAATTAAAGGAAGCTTACCTCTATACCTACCATTGATTCCCTTGTTCAGTATTTTGACGAAGTTGGCCACTTCTTCATCATCTTATGAGATGTCATTGTTGCTTCTATGTTCTTCTTGTTGTTTTTCCTTTTTCTTTGATCTTTTGGATGCTTTGAAAGCTGCTTCTTTTACATTTGGATTTTATTGTTCAGTTCTCATTTCATATGCTGTGAATATTCCATGCAATTCATCCATGTGTATTGAGTTTATATCTGATCTTTCTTCTAGTGCTGATATCTTAGGGTCAAATCTCATAGTAAGAGATCTTAGTACCTTTTGAACAATTACATATTCTTTGATTTATTCTCCCAATCCTATGATTGCATTCACTATTTCATCAACTCGTAAGAAGTAGGCTGCAATATTATCTTATTCCTTCATCTTTATTTGTTCGAACTGACCTCTGTAAGTTTGAAGCTTTGCTGCTTTGACTTTTGAATCTCCTTCATAAATATTTTGAAGCTTGTCCCAAATATATTTAGTGGATTTACAATGTGAAACTTTGGTGAATAACGTTTCACTGAGACCATTCAGAAGTGTTATTCTGGCTTTGGAATTATTTTAACCGAGTTTCATTTCTTTGTCATTTGTTGGTGGAATTTTCGGTGTTGTGTATCCATCTACAATTGATTGTCAAATTTCAAATCCATGTGCTTGTATATATGTCTTCATCCTTATGCTCTGAAAAGCATACTTTTGTCCATCAAATTGTGGTATTCCATTTTTATACAAGTTGTTTCTCTTCATGATCTACCTTTCAGTGGTTAAACTGATTTTTGAAGGAACCTGCTCTGATATCAATTGTTGGATTACGAGGAGGGGGGGTGAATCAATAATAAGGAAATTATAATCCTTTTTAAACCAAATAATCCAAGTGTTGTATAAATGTAGAATTATCATCCAATAATGAGCAATTAACAAATGAACAATCATACACATACACAGTACACCAGTGTTTTACGTGGAAAATCAAAGTGGGAGAAAACCACAGAATGTTTTTTCTTATATGTCTTGAAGAATTACATTCATTGGAAGAACCAACTTTCTTTGTTTTCCAGTTGCAACTGGAAGGAGTCTCCAACCCCCTAGTTTCTCAAGATACAACCTGAGGGAAGATCCAACTCCCCAATTCTCTGGCTACAACTAGAAAGAGGCTACAACACCCTATGTTCTTCGGCTACAACCACATTTCCTTGCCTCATCCAACCACCCTAAAGTAGAAGTAAAATGATGGAACCACTGTCACACTATCACTGTGAGATATACCATTTTAAACTTGTACCAATAAACTAGAACCATGCATCAACCTGTACCTCAACGTGTAATTAACTTGTACCATAGACAAGTGCATCAACCATGCACCAACCTGTACCAAACAACCTGTAATCAACATGTAACATAAACAAGTGCAACCAAACATGTACCAAGTATGTACCAATCATGTGTCAACTACTCATCAACTATGACTCATCAATATGTACCAAAATCATCAACTATACACCTCATGTATGTGCCAACTCATCAACTACTTGTCTCAACCATGTACACAACATGTACCTTAACCAAAAGCCCTCATCAATTTCCTCATGAAAATATGATTTGTAAATATGTAATAGACCTAGTGTATATTATCACATACCTGCAAACCTTCCTTAACTTTAACAAAAAGAGACTATCATTTTTATCAAACTTTTCTTTAGTCTCACATTACTAGTTTTGGATTAGTCAACAACCCTAACTTGAAATAATCATAACTTCGTACTTGTAATGAATAAAGATCTGAAACTGATATAAAATTTTCTTTAGTGTGTTTTATGAAATTCCTCCATGTTTCACTACTTGGAACCTCTCAGAAAAGGATTTATAGCAAAAATGGCACACCTTGTTGAATTATGTATTATTCTAGAGAGCGCCTTTGTAGAGTTTTCCCTGCATGAAATATTTATTGAATAGATATGAAATCGTTACACAACATACTACAAAATGTAATCTAACCAACACATTTTGTCTTACTAAATTTGGATCTGTTATTTATAATTTATGATGTTTGTACTCGAAACACATGTTTTAGACTAGTTTTGGGACTAGCCACAAACCCTATTTTCCACAGAGTGTAACTCAAAAAATACAATAAACCACAATCTAAATTTTTTACCAAAGATACTTGGATATATTTTTTCAATGGAATATAAATTTCATGGTCTGGATAATTCTATAAAAAACTTTATTGCGAAAATGGTGAGATGACCTGTAAATAACATACCTTAGAAAGCATCATCAAAATAATTTATCCTTCTTTGAATTTCGACCTTTTTTTCTTCACCTTCCCTCAGAAATTCGGCTTAGATATCCTTTGGTTACCTCAGACACCTATAGATATTCAATATTCTCAAGTGTGATCTGAAATGAGAGAGCCTTGCCTCTTATTTATACTCTCCAAGTACCTTCCTTAAAAACATCTTCTAGGTCACTTTGCCCACTTTCCTTATTTTAGGGTTAACCCACTTCTAATTTCTCCATTAAATTTATTATTTAAATAATTAATTTGTATTCAATTTGAATTATAGTACACTCATCACTTAACTTTATTATTTACCTTCTATAATATCTTAAACCACTTTGACTACTTTGACCTTTTGGGGCTTCTAGATGAAATATGAGAGTCCTCCAACTTCGTAAGGCCATAACTCTCAAACCGTGAGGATTTATGTGACGTTCCACATACCACCAGAAATGGAATGACATGTAATATCCATATAGAATAATATTACCTTCAAATATATCAAAACTCATACCATTATCTATCAAACAAACTTGGGTTCATTACCCAAACCTTAGTTTTCCAACTTCTCATGGCCATAACTCTCTAACCGTGAGGAGTTATGTGACGTTCCACATACCACCATAAATGGAATGACAAGAAATAACCATATAGGATAGTTGCACTGGAAAATTCACTGACCTTCATCTCATTATTCCACAAATAAGCATGGGTTCTCTAACCATACTTATAGGATAACTCAATCTGCAAAGCGTCTTCCCATGTTGTCACATATAGTAGTCTAGCAATCATTGACCTGTATTGCCTCTGATATGTAGACTTTTAATCATCATCTTTGCTTAAATTTCAACTAGTTTTCATGGGAGTGATAACTGGTTTTCAATCTTCCATTTTGAACCCCTTTAACATTTATCTGATATTCTTGGTTTGAGAAATAAAAATTCATTTGGTTTCTTTGACATATCTGAAGTCCTAGAAAGAAGGATAGTTCTGCAAGTAATGACATTTCAAATTCATTATGCATATCCTTTGCAAATTTCTAGCTTAACCTGTCATCATCACTACCAAAAATAATATCATCAACATAAACTTCAATTAAAAAAATATTACCTTAACTTACCTTGATGTAGAGGTTGTTGTTTGCACTTCCTTTTCTGAATCTTGCATGTCGTAGATATTTATCCAGTCTAGACTACCATGCTCTAGGAGCTTGTTTTAGACGACACAAGGCCTTCTTTAATTTGCACACATAGTCAATATTCTCTGACAACTAAAATCCTTCTGGTTGTTCAATGTAGACTTCTTCTTCAAGTTCCCCATTCAAAAAAGATGATTTTACGTCCATCTGATACACTTTAATATTTTTAGAGCATGCATAATCTAAAAGAAAATGGATTTCTTCCATTCTAGAAACTGGGGCAAATGTCTCTTCAAAGTCGATTCCTTCAATCTGTGCATATCCTTTACATACCAATCTAGTTTTGTTCCTTGTAACGTTTCCATCTTCATTCAATTTATTCCTAAAAACCCATTTTGTGTCGATCACATTCTTATTCTTTGGTCTTGGAACCAATTCCCAAGTGTCATTTTTATCTATTTGATCCAATTCTTCATCCATGGTCTTATTCCAAAATTCATCCTTGTTGGCTTCTTCAAAACAATTTGGTTCAATTGTAGATAATAGTGATAGGTGTGTTTGTTCTGGTGAACATATTCTTCTTCTAGTATCAACTCCTGCATCTTTGTTTCTGATAATTTGAGATGAAAGATGATTCTTTTGTACTCGTTTGCTAGGTGTCTTTGGAGACACTTGCTGAAATTGCTCTTCTGCTTCTGTCGGATTCTCTTCATCTTCTTCTTCTACTTCTTTTTCATCTTCGGCTTCCTTTTTGAAAGGTTGTTCCATTGATTCATTTTCTTCTTCCTTTGATTCTGGTCTTCCTGTTTCATTAATTGTTACGTTGATGTTTTCGACAACTTTGTTGAATCTCATATTGTAACACTTGTATGCTTTCCTTGTACTTGAGTAACCAACAAGTACTCCTTTGTCCACATGAGAGTCAAACTTTCCCATTCTGCAATCTTCTCTTTTGATGTAGCATTTGCTTCCAAAACTCTGAAGTGCTTCACATTTGTTGGTCTTCCTTTCCATAGCTCGTAGGGATTTGTGTCAGTGTTGTTTCTGAGAATTACTCTATTTTGAGTGTGAACTGTTATATGCACTGCCTGTGTCCAAAATATATCTGTCAATTTGGAATCCATTAGCATTGTTCAATCCATTTCTTGTATTGTCTTGTTCTTTCTTTCAACTACTCCATTCTATTGAGGTGTCATGGAAATGGAGAATTTCCTTTTTATTCCATGATTGCATTATCAGATCTCAAGCATTTGATTTTTTAATCCATTTCATTTTCAACCATTTCCTTGTAGATCTTAAAGTTTTCAAAAGATTCTGACTTATTCTTGAGAAAGCAAATTGCTGTCATTCTTGTATAATCATCAACTAACAACATAAAGTATTTCTCACCTTTTAAACCCTTTGTTGTAGTTGGTCCAACTAGATCAGTGTGCACAATTTCCAGTGGTCTTGTTGTTGAATATTCATTTGATTTGAACCTGGTCTTTGTTTGTTTTCCTTGTTAACAATGCTTGCATAAAGTGTTGGTTGGTTTCGTGATCTGGGGAATTTCTCTGACTGCTTCTCTTTTTCTGACTTTGACAAGGTTATCAAAATTTATGTGACCCATTCCTATGTGTCATAGCCAACTTTCATCTTTGTTTCCTAGACAACAATTTTCATTTCCAATTTCACTTAACACATATATGTTGCTTGAAGTTCTTGCAGCTGTAGCAATCAATTTTCCTGAACCTTCTTTTCTTATCTCGCACTTTTGACTCACACTTAGAAGATTATGTTTCATATCTTCTACTAGTAGAAAAAAATTTGCCTTTATATTTTTGTTCCCAATTTTGACTGTGCCTTTTCCAATGATTTTAGTTGAATCATCATTTCTGAAGGAGACTGATCCATATCTTTCCTTTCTTAATGTAAGAAACATATCTCTATCACCTGTCATGTGTTTTGAATAGCCATTGTCAACATACCAACCACGTTTCTTCTGCTTATCTTGTAGAGCGAGTGTGCATTCTTCATTGCTATACTGATTCTGCTTTATTATCCATGTCCTTTTCTGATGTTCTTGTCTGTGATTGTTGTTATTTTGTTGCGGTTCTCTAGGAGGGACTGTCATTCTTCAATCTTTCGTCATGTGTCCAAAGTTGTTACATGTGTAACATTCCACTTCAGTGCTCAAAGATTCAATCATGTTGTAACTTCTTCTATGTATTTCACTAGGTCTTCTTGGATAACCCTTTTATGTATGACTTTCAAAGTTCTTTATGTTCATGTTGTTAGATCTACAATTCACATCTTTATGTCAAAAATTATTACATGCATAACATAAACCAAAAAATATAGTTTGATACATGGGAGTTGAAGATCTTCCGAAATGAGGTGTTGTTATGAATCCTTCTTCTTCTTGAGGCCTATCTGTCTATTGTTGATTATGAAATATGAATCTTCTCAGTGCAAGAGTGTCCCTGTAATCTTCATTGTATATATTCCTATCCCCTTTTATTGTTTCTGCATAGATTTTTGGATATGTTTCTTGCTCTGTTGTTTTGGAGCTTGATCCTTTTTCTTTCTGATTGTATCCAAGTCCAAACTTGTCAAGATGATATTTTTGACTGTTGATAATGTCATCCAAAACTTTTGAGTTGTTATGCATATTTTCTTTTGAATATCCTTTCTAAATGTGACAATCTCTTCTTCCAAATTTCTAATGATCTTGTCCTTTTCTTCTAGTTGTTCTTTGAGTGCTTCTTCAATTCTTTTATCTTCTTCAATTTGAACCTTCAAATTTATGATTAGTTGTTCTAGTTCTTGAGTGTCTTCTTTCTTGTCTAGTTCTGTTTGTATTTTCTTGTTTTTCTTCTTTTCTCTTCTGATAACTCCTATGACACACATCAATTCTTCTTGGTAGTCAACTCTTGCCTCTTCAATTTCTTCTTTGACTTCTTCATATTCTTCTTCGGCTTCTTCATATTCTTATTTGAAGTCTTCTTTATCATATTCTTCTACTTCCATGAATAGAACTCTTCCTGTCTCACTGTCACTGACTTCATCTTCATCTGATGATGAGATGTCTTCTTTGGTGCATAATATTTTCTTGAAAACTTTTTTTGTAGTTATTTTTCCTTTATATGTTTGTTTTCCTTTTGAGTAACCGTCATCATTTATCTTTTTCTTATGAGGACATTTGTTAGCAAAAATGACCAATACCATCACAATTAAAACAAATTAAAGGAATCTTACCTATATACCTATCATCGGTTCCCTTGTTCAGTTTTTGGACGAAGTTGGCCACTTCTTCATCATCTTTCGAGACGTCACTGTTGTTATTATGTTCTTCTTGTTTCTTTTCCTTTTTCTTTCATCTTTTGGATGCTTTGAAAACTGCTTCTTTTACATATGGATTTTCTTGTTCAGTTCTCATTTCATATGATGTGAAGATTCCATGCAGTTCATCCATGCTTATTGAGTTTATATCTAATCTTTCTTCTAGTCCTGATATCTTAGGGTCAAATCTCATAGCAAGAGATCTTAGTACCTTTTGAACAATTACAGATTCTTCGATTTCTTCTCCTAATCCTATGATTACATTCACTATTTCATCTATTCGTAAGAAGTAGGCTGCAATATTTTCATCTTCCTTCATCTTTAGTTGTTCGAACTGACCTTTGTAAGTTTGAAGCTTTGGTGCTTTGACTTTTGAATCTCCTTCGTAAATATTTAGAAGCTTGTCCCAAATCTCTTTAGCGAATTTACAATGTGCAACTTTGGTGAATAT